>SZWC01012368.1:45655-85089 GCA_023375785.1 Penium margaritaceum | reverse complement strand
TGCCCGGGGTCATACCGAGAGGGGCAGAGCATGTCCTGGCGTGGGCCAGGGTCGTACACCCTCTGGCAGAGCGTGTCCCGGTGGGGCACCTGGGTCATACCACGAGGGGCAGAGCATATCCTGGCGTGGGCCAGGGTCATCCCACCACTGGCAGAGCGTGTCCAGTGCCCCTGCTCCTCCAACGGCGGGTCGGCGCGACACGTGAGGCTGTCCACCAGACTAGACATCAGCAAGGGCAGGGGCGACCCCGCATAGGTCGGCAAGGGCCAACATCTGGCGTACCCGCTGTCGTCGGGCCACGGGCGCTACCTCCGGCGGGAAAGGGGCCCGCGCCCGGGTGTGAGTGGCCACATAGAGACGGATGGCGGTGCACTGGGCTCGGATGCCGGCAAGGGAAGCGCGCTGAGCTAGGACCGCCACCGCCCGCTGTGCCCAGTGCTCAAAGGTCTCCGCTGAGCTTTGACGGGGCCCGCGGTCGAGGCAAAGCTGGGCGAGGCGGCGGAGGAAAGTCCAGAAGTCGTCCCCCAGGCCACCCAGGGTCTCCCATGCCAGGGGGCGGAGGAAGTACCCTCTGCGCGGCGCTGTCGCGTACAGGTTCATCTTCGCTCGCTCCGCGGCCCGGACTGCGGCTCCTGGCCGCGTGGCCCGCTGCCCCTGCGCGTCCACCGTGGTGATGTCAAGTACCCAGGTGGTGCCGGCATCATGGTCTGTGAGGGTGAGGTCGGGACGCAGGTATCCTCGCCCGCCCGGGCGAGGCAGCACCTCCTTCGGCTCCACAGCGACCGCCAGGCGGTGCTCCCTGCAGACGTCTGCAAGTTCGTCGCGGATGGCGTTGTGGACACGCCACACCGCGCCCCCTGTCCGCTCTCGCCGCGTCACCGCTGCTGGCTCTAGGCCGTCCATCCCTACCTGCTCGAGGTGCCCCAAGGGCAGGCCTAGCCATAGCTGCGCGTGAAGACGGAAGTCCTCCGAGGATAAGTACGTGGGGTCCGCCACCCCGGATGGCGAGGCCTGCAGCCAAAGGGTGCTCCCACGTGTGGCCGTGGCCCGGCATCGGGATTGCGCCCGGCGGCCGCAGCCCGTGCTGGGGCCACAAGGGACTGGCCGCAAGCAGGAGCAGTGGCGCAACGCCGCTACCCCGGCCTCCTCCACCCACCGCTCCCGCCGGTGCTCGAAGAAGAGCGTGCTCAGCTGCCGGTAAAGACGCGCCTCGCCGTCCTGTCGTAAGGCCTCGAGGGATGGGAATGCTCCCGCCACTGAAGGAGGAAGCCTCTGGAGGGCCTGCTCCCACTGTGGGCATAGGTAGTCCAGGTCCCGGCCAGCCGGGAGGAAAGC
This sequence comes from Penium margaritaceum, assembly GCA_023375785.1. Taxonomy (NCBI): domain Eukaryota; kingdom Viridiplantae; phylum Streptophyta; class Zygnematophyceae; order Desmidiales; family Peniaceae; genus Penium; species Penium margaritaceum. Next base: position 83,754 of record SZWC01012368.1, on the reverse strand, counting down.
GCCAAACTTCGTCGTGAGGTCGTGCAAGAGGGAGCCCGTCGCGCAGGCGTAAGCAAGCGGCGCCCGGTCTCGAGCGCTGAGGAGGCCTGCTCCGCCGAAGCTCAGTGGCAGCTGCAGCTGCCAGCGTGCCAGTCGCTGGAGCTCTGCGTCGACCGTCCCCTCTGCTGCTGCTGCTACCTGGAGTAGAGAGAGCACCGCCTCCCAAACCGCCTCGTCAAAGCGCTCCAGAATCACCAGCCACCAAGGTTCAGGAGGAAGGGCCCGCGTGCAGAAGTCCGCTCTCGGGATGACACAGAGCCGGAGGAGTGTCATCGCGGCCTGGACGTCCTCCATACGACGGAGGTGGTCGACGCCGCGTAGCTGCTCCTGTAGCCACCGTTCTCCCCAATCCACACCGAAGGACTCCACTCCTACCGGACAGCCCAGGACCGGGACCCCCTCGAGCGTCCAGGGAAGGCCTGCGAGGGAAGATGGCACCTCCTCTCCCGACCGCTGCCACAGCAGGCACTTGCCTGGCTGCACGCATAGCCCCTGTCGCGCGGCGGCCTCCACCATCGCCGCCATGCAGGCCCCCAGCGCCTGCGGCGTGCCACAGACGATGGCGTCGTCCTGGAAAGCCCCCACATGTCCCTGTCGACTGCCGTCCCTCATCACCAGCGTCCGGTGGCCCGCCTCGAGTACCGGTCCGAGGGCCAAGTCGAAGAGCGCTGGGCCTAGGGGGTCGCCCTGTCTCACCCCCCGGGCGCTCGCTAGCACTGTGGGGCAGTCCACGCCAAACAGGAGCAGCTGTGCTGGCCGAATGTAGAACTGGCGGAGATAGGGGATCCACGCTCCGAGCCCGGACGAGCGCACCGCCTCAAACACCGCAGCTCTCTCAACCTCGTTGAATGCGTTGGCGATGTCCAACCGCAGCATCCAGAAGGCGGGGTTGGCCTCCAGGACAGACCGAACCCCGCGCACCAGCAGCGCCGCTCCTTCAGAGACCCCCACCCCATGCTGTAGGGGGCGCAGGGCAGTGGAGAGCACAGCCTTGTCGCGCAGGAGGAGGAGGTTCCCTGCCAGCCGGAGCCAGACCTCCCCAACCGCGATAGGCCGTACCCCCGCCGCCTCCGTCGCCCCCTTGAGGATGGGGATGAGTGTGCTTCGGCCCAAGCAGTCTGCCACACGAGGGGGGAGGGTCCCGTCAAGGATGGCANGGAGAGTAGCCCAGGCGCCTGTGAGGGCAGGAGGAGAGTCGAGGACGAGGTCCCGCAGCATGTCCATGGTGAGGCCGAGGGGCCCTGGGCTGGACCCCCGTGGTGCCTCCCGCAAAGCCTCCTCCACCAACTCCTCGGTGATGCGGTCTGCGCCACTCCCGGCCGGGTCCTCGAACTCCTGTACCCACGCCGGGATCGGGAGCTCTCCTGGCGGGTGTCGCTCCCGAAGGGCCTCAACGGTGGCGGCTGTACCGGCTGCGGATGGATGGTCCTCGAAGAGACGCATGGCGCGCGAGAGCGCCCCTGTGTGGACGAGGCTCACGGCCTTCTGCCGTGCCACCGCTGCTGCCATCCCTTGCGCCGCCGACGCCTGTCGTGTTGCCGCCCGGGCGACGACCCTAGCCCGTGCTGCCGGCCGCACCTGCTCCAGGGCCTCCTCGAGGAGGCCTGCCCAGTCCCCCACCTCGAAACGCAAACAGCGCTCTAGAACCACCTCGTCCATCGACCGGAGCTCGTGGGCCACTCCCCACCGCGCTCCCCGNTCGTCCTCTGCAGAAAGAGGGGTCCCCGAGCTGCTCCTCCGGCAAGGGGACCCGGCCCAAGAGGATCTGTAGATGAAGGAGCAGCATCCACCGTGTGAAGAGAGCCTCCTGGTCGAGGCCCGGGGCGGTAGCCCAGGCGCAGCAGCGGGCGAAGATGGCGCTCACCCTGCGCCGAGGCCCCCCATAAAGGCGGGCGAACACGCGCGGCGCCTGGACCATGTGTGGCTCCTGCCCACCAAGCGTCGGGGAGACCCCACACAGCCGCTCCCACTCGAAGCCGTCAAAGGCCTCCCATGCTGGTACGATGGAGACGTCCTCCCGGTTAAGGCTCCGGAGAGAGGGGACCGCCAGCTCCTCCACTCCCAGGAGAACAAGCTGCTGGGCTGTGAGAAAGGCCGCCCCGCCGAGGTGCCAGAGGTCGTCGGGGAAGCCTGTGCACGATGCCTGTCCGGGTCCCGACAGTCCCAGGCCAAGTCGAGAGAGGCCATCCGCCAGTACATTGTGCTCCCGCCCAATCCAATGGTAGACCACTCGCAGCTGCGGCCCCACTGCGTCCCTCGCTCGATCTCGGCGAGCCCGGAGTCGGGGGATCGTCACCCTGGCAGCCCCCCGCATCTGGTCCACCACCAGTCGCGAGTCTCCAACGAGCACTGGTGTTTTCATTTTAGGTGTCTTTCAAATTGGTTTTGAAAGAAAGAAATCGTCTGTGAGTGGTGTGGGCACTGCAGGAGAACACGACGGAGGAGAACGACCTCAACAACGCGTTCCTGCGTGGATTTAAGCAGCCAGGCGCGCGGCAGCCCGACTTCCTCATCATGAGCATGGGCGCACATGAGGTCAGATGATGTGGGGTTGTATCGGCATTGCATGCAATGAAATGGCATAGCATGAGGTGTTGTGCGATGGGTCTGACAAGTGTCGGGTCTTTGGTGGTTGGACATGATGTTGTGATGAGTTTGGGATGGAGCTGTCTATGCATGGAGCTGTCTAGGAATTCTTATGCATGTCGTGTGCACAAGCGCATGAACATACTCGAGCACAGTCATGTACACATGGACATTGAAATTGACAAGCACATGCAACTACACGTGCAGTCGTCCATGCACATGAACGTACACATGTAGTTGTGCATTCCCATCTGCAATTGCACACATCACGCCAGTTTAGGAGACATGCACATGCACATGAACATGGATAAGCACATGCCCATGCACCCGCACATGCACATGCACAAGCTCCCGCTCATGCACATGTGCATGCGCTTGCATGTCTACATGACCACCTCATACTCTGCCATGTGCAAAGTCTCATGTACATAGACATTCATACCTGGCATGGCATGTGCATGCACATGCACATGCAGGTGCATGTAGGCACGCACATGCACATGCATAGGCATTTGCTTGCACACAGACATGTTGGCATGTGAACATGCATGTGTGCACCCATGTAGGAGTCGACGCGCGACTCTTGGGGCAAGAGCCGAGCGTCAACGCTGTCGTCGATGCTTTGGGGGAGTGCGTAGTGCATCGTGCACTCTACGGTCGTGGGTCCCACCCTGGAGGGGATGGTGAGACCCACGACTGCGGAGTTTGACGCTTGCAGGCAGGTTGGTGGGAGGGGGGACGGAACCCACTTTCGATGAACGCACCAATCTCCCCCCTCCCACCCACCGGTTTGCGACGCGAACTGGCGGGGTGGGGGGGAGGGGGAGGATGGTGTTTGACGGAGACAAGTGTAGCGGACGGCTGGAGCCATACAGGGATTGTTTTTCCTAGGTCAGGTGGAGGGGCACCCAGACAGCCCGAGTAGTGAACCCGGGTCCACCACACACATGGACTAGGGCATGTTTTTCTCTTGCCTCTACAAGTGTCTCTAGCCTCTGTATGTTTTCATTGACATGTACATGACTTTTGTTCTTTTGTCTGTACTGTTGCTGCACACATTTTTGGTGACCCAACTTTTTCCAACCCTCCTGACTCTTAGGATTCCCCAAGGGTACATGCATCGGCTCCGACTTAAATGCTTCGACTCCGTTGCTCTACCGGAAACATGGGTGTGTGCACGTATGTGTGTGCACACACATACGTGCACGTGCATATGCCCACACGGGCATGGTCGTGTTCTGCTGAACCACGGGGCTTGGTTGGTTACATGAGAAAGGTTTTGCTGGCAACCTACGTTGATCGAATTTGGGAACCAAGGCAGTGGCTTCCATTGGTTTCAGGTGCCAGAGGGGTCCTGAGGGTGCCAGAGGGAACTCTGTACCGTAAGGTGGTGTCCCATCTGAGTTTTTGGTAGGCTCCCACCGAGGTCCGGAGTTGGTCATTTTTTATGGTCGCTTCAGATTGGGCCGGATGTTTTGGTCCTGAGGTCCACAGACGGCCGTTGTTTCTAGCTTTGCACCGGTGGTATTGTGTGGGGGCTCATAGGTGTCATGACAGAGGCAGGGAAGTCCTTGACATTCAGTGCTTCCATGCCACTCTTCTCATGCCAGTGTTTTCATGCCAGTGATTTCATGCATGTGTTTGTATGCCAGTGTTTTTGTGGCAGTGTTTTTGTGCCAGCGTTTTCGTGCCTCTGGTTTCATGCCACTGTTTCGCGGCTGCCAACCACCACCAATCGATGTCGCGCGCGCGTCATGCATGTGTGAGGTGCGCAGGTGATTGGTTGGAACGCGCGACCGCCTCCAGACCTGGACCTGCATACGTTTGAGAGTGACACGGAGGAGCTGCTGCGGCTGCTGGCCGACACGTTTGACCGCTCGCGAGGCGAACTCATATGGTGGAAAGCACACTACATTTGGCCCGGTATGCCTTGCACTGCATCTGTCCCGGGTTGTCGCTTCTGTCAGATTTGCGCTTTCCCACATGTCTGTGGGCGGGCAGGCATGGAGAGTTCCAGGAGAGTGCGAGCGAACTGGCGTGCTGGGTGGGCGGGCAGGCGTTTGGGCGGGCAGGCGTTTGGGGGGGCAGACATTTGGGCGGGCAGGCGTTTGGGCTGGCAGGCATTTGGGCGGGTGAAGTGGTAGTTGGAAGGGCAAGCTTGTGTGCAGGCTGTGAGTGCAGAGGTGTACCGTGGCTTGGGGGAGGGGTAGGGGAATTGGGGGAGGCAGGGAGATGAGCTTGCTGATGGCAAACGGATTAGGTGTCGATGCGTTTGAGCGCAGCGAGTGTTCAGTCTCACTACCTTAAGAAGACTTCTGTCTGGATGATTCACCCACCCAACTCGAAGGTATCATTCCCTTGGCTGCTCTGTGTCTGTGCAGCCACAGACATCTACGTTTGAGCAGTGCAGACTAAAACCAAGTTAGTCAAGTGCTTTCACGATGGGGAAGTGTATCCCAGCAGTATGTAGTCAAGTGTGTCAGGTGTGTCGGCAGTGTGGCTCTAGCCCTTTCCGGTCCTTTGACGTCATTTCCAGTCCTTTCCAGTCCTTTCCAGTCTTTTCCAATCATTTTCAGGCCTGGCATTCTTTCGTGTGTTCCCTCTGACCTCATGCTGTGGGATGCTGTGTCCTGCGGTCCACGCCGGCAGGCAAGCTGCTGGGCCGGGACTACTTCCGTGCACGCTACTTCCACGAGCTGTACCAGGCGCACGCGTACCGTCGCTTTCGCGAGGCAGGCTTCCGCGTCGCCGACTTCTACCAGACGACGGAGGAGCGGCCCGAGCTCATCTACAAGCCCGACGGCGTCCACTACGGCGGCGAGGCTCTCGCGACGCACACACGCATCCTCGCCAACATGCTGTGCAACAATAACGTCATGAACTCGTACTCTGCGAGTGTTCAGGCGGGAGGGGCGGGTGGGTCCACGAGCGGGGGGAGTGGTAATGCCCATGGGTGAACTGGTGACATTTTATGTAATTGCTCCTTTTGTTGTAAAGAAGATGAAGAAAGCAGAGGAAAAAGGATGTCATGCTGGTGCCCACAGTAATGCATTNCGGGACTACTTCCGTGCACGCTACTTCCACGAGCTGTACCAGGCGCACGCGTACCGTCGCTTTCGCGAGGCAGGCTTCCGCGTCGCCGACTTCTACCAGACGACGGAGGAGCGGCCCGAGCTCATCTACAAGCCCGACGGCGTCCACTACGGCGGCGAGGCTCTCGCGACGCACACACGCATCCTCGCCAACATGCTGTGCAACAATAACGTCATGAACTCGTACTCTGCGAGTGTTCAGGCGGGAGGGGCGGGTGGGTCCACGAGCGGGGGGAGTGGTAATGCCCATGGGTGAACTGGTGACATTTTATGTAATTGCTCCTTTTGTTGTAAAGAAGATGAAGAAAGCAGAGGAAAAGGATGTCATGCTGGTGCCCGCAGTCATGCATTCCATTCTCATTTGCTCACAATAGCCTTTTCTGTGGACTGTGTGAAAGGGCTGTCCCAACCAGAATGACCTCCTGCTTGGGCTTGTTTTACACTCATGCTAAGGGTAACCTCATGACAATGAGACATGGGCTGGTGATGGGTGTAGGCCTGCGCAAATTGCAGCCTGACATCTCACACGATCCTATGCGCTGTGCCATTCGTATATACAGACTTCCCACTGTTAACTGGTTTATGCATGACAGGTTCTGGAACGGTAGGGAGATAGTGGATGCACACGTGGTGTGTGTGTGTGTGGGTTGTATTGTGCTGCAGTGATGCACCGAGGCATGCTCATGGTTGACTCACACCGGTCTTTCGGTGCATAAGGATTCAGTGCTAGCGTCTAAGCTTTCCTACTAGGAGTCGAGCTCTCACGTTGTTCAGGTGGCCACTTCCATGAACCTTTGCACAGTCGATCGCTCCTTTGCTCACCGTGTTGCCACTTCTACTGTGGCAACGGCTGCTGCCTGCTGCAGGAGTGTACAGCGGCCATCGTGGAAGCTGTGCAAAAGCCGTAGAAGCTTCCGCATAGCTCTCGTGCAACTCCGTAGCAACATGGCTGTGTCTGCGTTAAAACTGCGAGGAAGCTTCCCAAGCTTTCACGCAACTCCCTCCACAATTGGCACGGCAAGGGTGGATGGGCTGCCATCCACCCTCGCCAAACACAGGCCAGAAAAGGGAAAGGAGACAAATGAAGGTGGGGTGAAGTAAGTAGAAGCAGACGGAAGGGCGAGAGTGAGGGGTTGGGAGCACAAGCAGCACCATGGATTCAAGCTCGCACTTCACTTACTGTTGGTTTCTGTGCCACAGACACGCAGTGACCTCTTGCCTCGTTGCACGTCCCACACACTACTGATGCAAGTGACTAAGACAGCAGAGACTCTGCTCCCGGCGCGTTCACCATCGCCGAGACATGGTTGTGGGCCATGTGAACATCAGCATCACTTCTGCTCGTTCCGACTACTCTACGCTGCCTCGTGCAGACTTCGTGCTAGTTTTAGGCACACCAGGGTCTACACCCGTGGTTGGTACACTGTCGTGTGAGTGGGGATAACAAAATGAGAGGACTGGTTCGATCCACAAGTTGTCGTTTGGTGGGGGGAGGGCCTCGAGCTAGAGCGAGCTCGCTGCTCGCTCGCTCTCATCTCCTCCGCCGACAAACACCACTAGGTATTCCTGTGACTGGCCTCTCTTGCGCTTGAAGAACCTCAACTTGCGCTTTCTGCATTCTATGGCGTTCTGCCATTGCTGAGGTTCATATCCCTGTCTTCCCTCATTTGTGTCGCTCACTACTTGCACCTCCTACTAGTATCAGAGCTGTAATGAGCGTCTGCGTAGCGTTCAATCCTAATTCACAAGATCCGGGAATAGGGTGGAGCTGCCATCGCTCCCGCAGCCACCGCCACTCCCGCCGCACAATGGTTAGATCGTCTGACAGTGCGCAGATCTGAGGCACAGTGTGCCTCAGCGCCCGGCTCTCAACTATCAGCAGTGAGCGGAACGGCCCTCGTTCTTGTCCCCGCCGCCACCAGCAATCCTTGGCCGGCATCGCTGTTTTCTCTTACACAGCAGCAACAGCAGTCGCAGCTATAGAAGCAGCCTCATCAGTCACCGCCCGCTTTCGGCCCTACTCTCAGCCTCATCTCGCAGTGTTGCCTTGTTACACCCGTAGCAACCACAGCCGCACTCTCCCCACCTCAGCATCTTGACGTTCTCGCCGTCGGCAGTTGCAGTAGCAACAGCCGCAATGGCTGCCGTAGCCTAGCATCAAGCGCAGCAGCTACTGCAATGCCTTTAGCATTGCTTGGCAGCATTGCCTTATCAGCAGCTATAGCAGCTGCAACCTCGGCACAGGAGGAGATGGCAGCAGCACCCAAATTCTTTGCAACAGAAGCAGTGGCCTCTTCCACCGTCACTGCAGGCACGGATCCTGTCATTGCATCTCCCTAAAGTGATTCAACGTCAGCACCAACAGGAGCAACAACGCCTTACGGCATCGCCGCTTTGTGGCATTGCTCTGCAGCATTGCCCTGTCGTATTGCTCATCGCAGCAGCAACAGTAGCATTTTTTAAAGCAATGACAGTAGGCACTCTTGCATTGGCCTCAGTTGCGGCTTCTGCTTCAGCCCTACCTCAAGCGCACCCGTAGTGGTAGCTGAGGCGACAGCCGCTGCAACTGCAGGAACAGCAGCATCAGCGGCAGCCGCAGCAGCAGTAGCAGGACATCTTGTCCTTGCCACTGCGGTGGCGACGACCACCACGCTGGCGCACAACAAGTCTTTGAGCACCGCCATGTCCGTGTCCTACTAAAAGGATCGTAGCACCGGTCGTCGGGCGAGACATTGTCGTGGGACGGCTGAGCGGTTCCCAGCGTCCGGCTGCTCTTCTCACCCTCGGCACCATTTGGTAAGAGATTCCCCCGACACTACCTAGGAGACCTCGGGGGGGGAGTGCTACGGCTGAGGCTGCTATCTCGGATTTCTTAGCCACCCTCACGAGAGACACGATCTCTGTGTCGGCGACCGTCACAAACGTTGCCTCTGCTGCCATAGAAGCCGCCACTACATCTGTAGCCACATGTGCAGCAGTGACCAGAGCATCCTGCATTCCTGTAACCACTTCAGCGGGCTGCGCTACTGAGGCCTACATCGCGGCTGCTGTCGACATTGGGCCCGTTGTTGTAGCAGCTGCCAACATCGGCACACAGGTCTCAGCTGTCGTGTCAGCGATTGCGTCTAGTACTACAGCTACCGCATCTTCTGCAGCTTCCATAGCAGTAGCCATTTGTACCTCCACAGCATCAGCAGCAGCATCAGCGTCAACATCTGCGGTCCCTAGTGTGATGTCAACAACCATCTCAGTGACTGTTGTTCTCGCAACTCTCGTGGCAGCATCAGTCACTGGTGGTCTTGCACAAGTGGTCCCAGTGGCATCCACTGTGTCTGTGCTCTCAGCTACAACAATGGTAGCGATTCCTCCTCTCCTCGCTTTCCTTCGCCCTCCTCCTGTGGCATCCACTGCTTGACTTCCATGCTCTTGGATGTCGCCGAGCTCATCCTCACAGGCCGCACACCATAGCATCGTGTCCTTTGTCAAGAATGCCTCCTTCAAGTGCTCGGTTCAGGCGTCATCCACGACGAGCTCCGAGTGGGAGGGAAACACACATCTGGCGTGGGCCACACCATGACAACGTCGGCTGCAGCATCGTACACGATAGAGACCCCATGTGAGATCAAGTCGTTAGCAATTGGCCACACGGTGACGATTTGAGTTTTAGAAGTGCCACACCTTAGACCGTGCCACACACTGGCAAAACAATGAATCAGATTGCTAGAACCGCACCATGAAGGACACGTTCCTTGCTATGCGTGTTAAGTACGGTGTCCTGGAGTCCTTTGCCTTTGAGGGCTTTTCTTACATGACATGGGTCTTCCCCCCCCCCCCCCCCCCCCCCCCCCCCCCCCTCCCCGCACAATCCTTTGCTGGACCATGCCACACCATACGAGCTTTGATTTGGCCATCAAGCCAACCTTTGGCTGGCACGTGTTTGCAATCTGCTGGCACATGCCAGGTGCACTAAGGACCAGCAAGGCTCCAAGTTCTCCCCGTGAGATCACATGTGTTCCTTTCTGGATAATTTCTCAAGTTTTTGCTCTTCCGAAGTGCTCCAGATTCCACTCCTCCCGGCATCATGTGACCTTGGCCTTCATGTGTCTTCCTACAAGAAGCCGTCCAAGACCAAGAGTCTCTCTCATGTGCAGGATAAGATACGTCACTGCACCTACCCTCAGCCTGTCTCCTCGGCCCAACACCCGTTGGAACTGGTCCACTCGGACATACTCCATTCCCTCCCGGATGAGTCCTTGTCCGACCGTGGTTGGTACGCCCTCACCCTGACGGATTAATTCACCCACAGACGATAGGTCTATTGCATCCGCCATGAGAGTGATGCCAATATGGCGGTTTACCTCTAGCTGGTGATGGCCCAGTGTACATCACGTCATCCTCTTCACACATTCCACTCGGATTGTGATGGAGAGGACCTAGGCGAGAAGGACACGCTCTTTGCTGAGCATGGTGCGGTTTGAGCACTTGGATTCACTGTTGTGTTGGACAGAGATGAAAGGTACCACTGGTCTCTAGGCGTGCGTAGATACGCATGAAACACCGCAAATGATAAGCCGCCAGCTTTGACAGCCCATGTTGTAGAGTGTAAAAACTCAGCAAGCAGACGCGCCTTTCTCACGTGCGTCTTTGCAATGAACAGTGTCAAAGCCACCTTCCATCCATCGTGACGTAGCAATAGCGTCAAGTCAGTGGACACACTAGCATGCAATGTAGGTACACGAACAGAAATGGAATAGCTTGGGAAGATGTGCATGGTCTCATAAGTTTCATAAGCTTCACAGTGCATAGAGAAACGGCAACTGACAAGCACGCAGGATGAATAGTTGCCGTGGATTCCACTCAGCTTCTGCGCCGTGGTAGGTCACTTCAACCTAAAACAGGCCGTAATCATTGTTTTCTCTGGAACTCAGTGCACACACATCCAAATACAGAACCGTCTGATTGTACGAACGAAAAATCTTGAACCCAACGTAACGACCCACACATGCTTTAGTATTTGATCAATCAGTGGACACACAATGTAAAAACATGCCAATCAAGTGCAAGGACACTTCATTGAGAGAACCTGATGCTTCAGAAAAATAGTATAATACCCCAGCAAGTCTCCAGAATGTTTAGCCAGCTGCCCTACAGTTGAAGTCAGGTGGTCAACATACGACATAACCTCAAGGCCAGCTGGGTCCGCATCAGGGATCTGGATGGGCATGCACACTGCGGAGTGGTCACAAAAAACAGTACATACAGATGTGAACAACACACATCAGAGAAACAAGCCTCATTGTAAGAATGTCAGTGAGTTGCTGGCAGGGCCATCGGCACAAGCGTCAAGCCACAAAAAAAGAACAAGCAGCATTGACCGAGTGAAGGGAAAGCACGGCCTGTATTCATGAGTTTCTTTTGAGAAACTGATGTGTACAGTAGCAATGTTGATTCACTCTCCTTCAAAAGTGTGTGTACATGGGAAACACTGTATTTGTCTCGAGATCATGATGATGCTTTGACACTCTAGATTGCATATGGATACCTTTAAACACAACAGAAGAGTACACATCATGCACAACAACGTAAACATGTTCATGGCAAAGTCACAAAGGACGAGGAATTCAACACAATCAATCCTGTGTATGCGGTGTATGTGTCAGGCTAACAGCATGAACTGCAAACTTGAACATTTAGAGGCTATTTGCTTAGGTCAGGAAGCCAGCTCGTTGTGAATGTGTGTCCACCCAGACGACCTTCACAACACTTGTGGCAACACACATGTAAAAAAAATGGTGTTTGGCATTGATATGCTTGGTGGGTGAGAAATGTATGCCATGATTTTGAGTGATGGCCTTTGTTCTTCGCTTATTGAAGCGTAGGTTGATGCAACAAATGGGAACACACAATTGTTGCAACAAGTGACAAAACCAAACACTCTCACACATACTTGAGCCAAGGGTGACATACTCGACCTAGGTAGAACTCATTGCAGTACATCCATGTTTTCCACTCTTCCAAGACACACTCTTGCCTCCAACTAAGAAAATGTACCCACAGTGACTGTGGGTATAAGTGTCATGCATCCAGTCATTGCTTTTGTAGCATTCAACAATAACTGGAAGCTATGCGATGAAGTATAGCCTGGATCAAGCTACAAAGAGCGCATAACGCAGGACACAAGGCACAGCCTTGAGTTGTTGCTGACATGAGCACTATGAGAACTATGCCAAGTGGTTGAAGGTAAACACAACATCACTGAGTGTCATCGTGGCCAGGAGGAAGCCAGTGAGATAAACTCCTCCCTCCCTCCCTCATCTGCGACACATCAGACTACTTGAGCAGTCTTTGGTTGGCAGGGTTCATTGGTGTCGAGACAAGCTAAATCACAACCAGCAGAGAAAAATGCTGGCCTAGGATGCACATTTAAACTACTTGATGCACATAGTTTGTGCGGTTCAATCTGCCCTGATTGAGTTTGAGCATGAGCCCTTTGTTCCTCTGTTGGCTGCAATTGTCCATGCCTTGAGAGCAAGGAAGACTCAAGCTGGAACAAGGTCTTGTATTTTGTATGCAGAGTGCAATAGAGACTTGACTAACTGAACAGCAAAGAAATTAGGTCAAGAAAATAGCAGATCATCGATGTAGGTGAGGATTGCAACAAGAGGAGAGGACACATGAATGAGAAATGAAACAAGATACATAGCATTGTGCCCATATCCCTCCCAATCTAGGTGGTAGCAGTGATCTCCATGTTCTAGCAACATGAGAGTGCTTAAGTTCGTTCAAGGCCTTGTGAAGTCTTCATACCTTTCTGTTGCCATCTTTGAAGCTATGCAAATACGAAACATAGATTTTATCATCCAACATGCCATGCAACAAGGAGTTGTTCAAATCCACCTGCACGAGCTCTTCGTCATGGTACACAACCAAGTTGAGGAGTGCAAGAGCAGTGGAGTATCGTCAGAAATGCACAAAGGTTTCATCAAAATCATTGTTAGGGAAATCAGTGAACCCCATGCAATGACTCATAGCTTGTAGCAATTGACCACAATTTCAGGATTTAAGTTTTGCCAAAACACCAGGTGTGCAGATACATCCTTTGGACTAGTAAGATGATCTACAAGATCATGAAATGAATATAGATCTTCCTGCATGGAATGCTCTTGAGGGAGGTGTTTTCTACCTCACAAGCCTCACAAATAGTGGTGGAATCGGGTGCTAGTGGAGGGAGAGCAATATTAGTAAAGCATGTAATAACACCCCAAAAAAAACTAGACACAATGTAACATTGTAAGAGAAGAACCACATGCTAGACTGTACCGAGACTTTGAGGAAACGTCAGAGATCACGAAGAGGAGGAAATCTGCCACTACTCATACTCTCATTGAACAAGATAGAAGCACTTCTCTACTAAACATGGGCAAAGCGTAGGTCAGCATGACTCCCATACTATTGTTCAAGTAGAAGGAAAGACAGGTGATGTAGCCCATGAGGAACTAGATTCCATGTCCAGGCCATGTAGCTCATTGCCTCACGGAGAAAGAAGGAAGGGAGTCTCGACTTGGAAAATAGAGTTGACACACTTTTTTTCACCATTTGATTCCAACTTTGAGGCACACTATTTTCCTAGTATGTATACCAAATCAAGAACTCCATATACAATCCTACAGGGTTTGAGAAAGTGGGCGGTGGAATGTAGCAAAATCTCGTAGATATCGCCTGTTTCTACTCTTGCTCTGGGTAAGTCAGGTCTTTAAAAATGCAAGGAATCGCCTTTCTATGGAGAATACCAACAATAGCAAGAGGCATTGTCAGCAAGGCAGACAACATAACATCCAAGGCCCCTGTGGATATCATGGAATACATGCTCATCATACATTCACGCTCCAACAATCATGCACAATGTGGTCAGGCTTACCACAGTTGTAGCACTTCCATTATTGCAACACTCCAATCTCCATGGATGTGTTGTCGCTCTCAGCGAACTTTCCGTAACCACTACCAAAATAATTGTGGCTGTTGGCATGAGCCTGTTGCACACACGAGTCGTATCATTTTGCTTCCGCGATCATCCCCTACATGTCTTCATTGGGGTTGTGCATCAATTTCACAATGCGGATATTGTCCTTGAGGTTGTTTCTACAGTGGAAACACAATTCATGGGAGTCACGGGCACAGTTGGCAAAGATCTCAGGAAACCTGCAGGTGTAGTTGGTGACGTCGCCATTTTGGCAAAGCCAACGTAACATGGCACGCACGTTGTTCCTTACGTCTCCCATGATATAGCGCTTAAAAAAAAACTCCTTGAACTCCTATGAAATCTAAAATGTCAAGGTAAGGACGTCATTGCTACAGGTTGGAGCCGATGGGGTCGAGATTCTGGTCGCGACCGTAATGCCAACAGCCATCCCTGCTCCACTACATTGTGGACCGGACCACATCATGTCGGCCCACCAATACAATGATGTCCCTCTCAACAAGGTCATGGAATAGTCACGACGTGCTTCGTACCTCGAGACATCCACGCCGATGGCGGTAAAGTACAGATCTAGTCCAATTATCCAAGCATGCAAAGCTAGCCCATCCTTCTTCAAAGGGTAAAATGGCTCTGGCTTGGGCGGGCTCAAGATGCCTATCGCAAGTCCAGGTGCGGTGCCAACTGCCACTGTTGTTGTAACTAGATGCTTTGCGAGCTCCTCATTGAGGTATGTGTCCTGCTTCTCCAACGGGTCCACCATATCTTCCTCGAATCTTGATGGATTGACCCTGTTCTTGGACCAATCTTGTATGGTTTCCCAGTACATTTTAAACCTAGTTTTGTATTATGCATTCAAGGAAACCTCAAGTCGTAATGAGTGACATGCGTACGATCCGGCTTACAGATGGAAACACTACATAAAAAATTAGAATGGGTGAACTTCATATGATTGGTGGCACCTGGATCTAATGTCTACAAGGACCTCACGCATTAGGAAAGGGTAGTAAACCACACATGAGAATTATGTCACTATGAGGAATAACTACGATGGCATCATTGCATGTGATAAGATAATGAAGTAACATAACTGAATCCCAGGGTTGAATCCACACTCAACTATCAATTAAAATTTTTAGTACAGTCCCTGAGAGTCCTCCAAGAAAATGACATCAGAATGACACACCGTACATCCCCACCTCCTTGATTGTGTAAGTAAAGTATGTGAGCTGTCTAGCTAGAATTCATCATGAAACATGTTAGTAAGGTTGGAGGATGAAAAAAGGGTCAAGAAGGGTTATGCTGGATAAGCATTTAAGAGTCATACAACAGAACATATGCAGAAAATGAGGAGCCAAAGTAGGTAGAAGCTACATGAGGTGGTGGCAAATTCTAGAATGAGGGTTACGATGGACAAGAAGGAGGAGTTACCAAAGAGGAATTCTTGTAGGTAAAGTTGGAGGTTGATACAAATGCATGGGTATGGTTATGATGTGCTATAAGAAGATAAACTTGTAGTGCATGTCCACTGGGTCCGTCTTGTTGAATACAGATGCCTGTTCTCCGGTGGCATAAAGCACTTTGCGAGCAGTGTGCTCTCTTAAACAATACATCATGCAGGCCAACGAGTCACGAGTTATGGAGGTTGTGGCACTTTCCTTACCCTTCCTCATCCCCTTGCTCTTAGCTTGAACATGGCTCTTCCACTTTGTGGAGTGAGTAGCACCAATTAGTGGAGCTGAGCAAGATAAAAGAGGAGTTATGGAAGAGGCTGGCACTTTCTTGCTTGTGGCTGCAGCTATCAAGATAGTCGCGTAATGAAAGCACTTGTTGTGCAGACTAGTTCCCCCAATACATAGTTGTGTGGAGGTAATGTCTGATAGGTAACCAATCCTTTGGAGAGATTTGAGCAGCAGAAGCTTAGAGGTAAAGCACTCTATTTCATCGGCATTCACCTTGCACAAGAGGTTGTGAAGCTCCCGGATGTTCTCATGCACCATCATTCGAATATTTGGCATTCAAATGATTGTTGCCTTGCTGAGATTGCAAAGGAACTTCGCATTATGAGCAAGCATACACATGTTGTTTTCATCCGTGTGCATCAACAATCTGTCCAATTGTAGGTTTAGGGTGACCAATATTTTAAACTGCGCATTCTAACCACTGATAGTGGGGTGGCATCACAACAGATCACAGCAATAGAACGCACACACATTGCTTTTTTACCACTATATGTGCCTATTTCCTTGGTGAGGTACTCAAATGCAGTGCCAATGAATGCACAGACAGCATGCATAGAACCAATTGATGCGAGAACAAGTGCAAGGGTAGCAGCGAGATCACTAGGGAAGTAATGATACCATAGCTACTCCCCTTGAGCTCAAATACTTCAGCACATTTCTGAGTTGGAAAAGGTAAGGTATGGATAAGAAACTTTTGTCACAAAAAAATTCACGATCAACGGGTGGTGTTGTAACTGCATTTATGGAAGGAGGAGGAGTAGCAGTAGTAGTAGTAGTAGTAGTAGTAGTAGTAGTAGTAGTAGTAGTAGTAGTAGTAGTAGTAGTAGTAGTAGTAGTAGTAGTAGTAGTAGTAGTAGTAGCAGCAGTAGCAGCAGCAGCAGCAACAGCAGCCGCAGCAGTAGTAGTAGTAGCAGTGGAATCTTCGTTTGCACAGCAGCGCTACCGTCCTTGACAAACTGTCTCCCGCTCTCGCTTCTTCTACCATTCAACAGCCTGATTTGTACAAAAATCTTAGGTTATTCCATAGTCTCCAGCTTTTAGTGGTTTCAAGTAAGGCAGAAGGAGGACAAAGTTCCTTAGAGCTAGTGTTGATGAGCAGCTGTTACTGATTGTGGACTCCTACTACAGTGTCGCTACTTCCCCTTACAATACAAGGAGGTGGCCAGTTGGTTCACAGCTCTAGGTTTTCTGGTTCAGAACATGTGCTTCATTTGTCCAAGCATGCAAAGCATGTCTGGGAGGGGGTACAGTTGTCCCAATCTGCTGAAGCTCTTGTAGCTAGGCTAGCGCCAGTGATGGTAGTTTATGCCGCTCTGTTGTCACAATCTTACTACAAAATACAACGTCAATTAATTGTCGAAAGAATGTGTCTTTGCATGTGCCAAGCTACTACTCCAAAGAGAAGTCGCGCATGGTAAAGTGATGAAGAGCTATAAATTTGTGACCACGGTAGTAAATGGTTGTCACTACGAATAGCATTCTGATATGTCGCTATATTTCCCAAGTACTGCCTCAAATACAAGATACCAAAGTTCCTATGGTGGAATGAATCAGGTCATGATGGATGCATGGAGAGAGCCACATGTTGACACTTACAAAAATATTATCCACATTGAGATGAGAGGGAGTTCGTGGAGATAAGAAGCCACAAGGCAAATGTGTTGTCATTACGAGTATAGTTTTACAGCATCAACGGCAGCAATGCTGATCGGCAGTACCACATCCGGAATTATGGATGAATGCATTGATCTTCAACAAAGCATAGCTTCCTTACTACTGTAGCAGCAAGAGGTAAAGAGAAGAGAATGATGGAAATACTAGAGAGGGCAAGGGAGTATGGAATAGCACCACGCACACATATGAAGCCATGAATGGATTTGGGATCTTAGTTGCATTCAAAGAACTGAGAAACCTCAGTGGTGGGTTGTGACTTGGAGAGGTCCACCATCTAGTACGCGTTTGTTTGCTTGCGATGGTGATACATTCACATGACCTTGAACATGAGGAACAACCTGGATTGATCTCACCCGATTGCTGCCACAAAATTCAGGAAACATTCTTACTGCATAGTGGTAGTGTGGGCTATCCACAACACCCTCCACAAAGCACATAAACATAGTGCCAAGTTCCTCAACCCCAAAACTGCATGAGTCATCACACCAGTGTTGATTTTCCCAGCCTCTTTGTTTTTGCTGACCCGACAAGGCTCGAGCATCTAACACTCTCCCACAATGTTGGATGGTGGTATGTAACAACTCTGTGTTGTTTTGTGATGAACTTCTGAACCCAAAACATAGGCCCTCATGAAGTGTAGTCCAAGGATGAGGGGCAAATGGTCGCCTCAGCCATATTGGCAGAGGTGAATCGAGTCACAAACAGACAAGGTCGTCATAGGGAGTTTTTGTAAACATACAAACTAAAACCCTATCAATCCACGTGGCACATCCATGTGGGAACGGAAACCTAGGGGACAAACTAGAGGGGAGAAATAATGACACGACGGATCTTCCATCACGACACTTCTCTTGTCCTAAATCTGGTATATAGACCAATTCTGGGCTAGAGTCAAACTAGACTCAAGACCGAGATTGTTTTTGGACCTTGAATTGTCGAGATATTGGTCTCGAGTCCCCCAAACCGGACAACTATACTTTAACACCATTTGTGATACTGAAAATGGCTCATACGCTACATTTCTCCCCCTTTGCTTCAAACCATCCCGGTTCATCTTTGCTCACGGAGGTTTGATCATCGTGTACTTCATGACGTAAACCATGGAACAAGAATCACAAACACGATCACATGTGTGAACTCTTGTCATCCGCAACACGGTTGCATCACGTTCACACAAAATCAACCACACTTGTGGTTTTTGTGTTTATGCTCATTTGCGTACAACATCTAGTGTTGATCGCGTGATCTCTTGGCTCTTTTCAAGATGAGACGCATACACTCCTTGTACTTTCTTCACAAGTGTTGGTCAATCTTCACCGAAGACTCATCATACCTTCGGATCGATGGCAAACTTGATGTATTTTGGGATGTACAGTGTCAACAATGTCATGCCACTTTTGAAGAAAGTACACAAGATGAATTTTCCCACATTCTGTATGGTACGTGTTCAACAAGCTATTGTGGTGATGCCTCTTCCCCCTTTGCAAGGAGCGTCCCTATGACCAATTAATTGGGCGTCCTAGCGAAAGTGGTTGTTGGCAACCCCTTTTAATTGTCCAGGTCCACACAACATTTCCCATGTCAATCAGACATGATCTCTTCCAAGGGGTTGCTGCCGAGGTGGTACCTCAGCGCAACATTGTCAATACGTGTAATCCAAGATCCGGACATCAATCCTTTCGGTTTGCAACCATGTGTTCATGACCACAAGTAGGTCTACAAGACGTATTTCAACACCTATGGGTTGGTTGATTGAACTCAAGCAAGATCCACTGAGCCCATGCAACTGCTAGCTTTTTCTTAGGTTTGAGAAGTACCAAGATCCTAAGACATGGTTGCTGAGTACACCTGTTTTTCCGTTCAAAGATTACACTCATATTTGAAGGAAGATGCATTGGTCATCTGGCATGCGCAATTGTCGTCAAAGTCCATCATTGGACACGACAATGCTCCGACCTAGATGATCTTGGTCTCAACTATTATCCCCTCATTTCTGTCTGAAATGGGTACCGTAGTTGTCGCTCACGTCCCTGTCAAAAGCACAGTGCTTTTAAAGTAGGTTAGTTGAGATAACCAATCTCAACGACCATGGAATCTATCCACAAACAATTTTTTCATCATGTGGTATTCACCAAACGAATGTACAGTGATCAAAATCATTGCGGTTCAAGTTGGAAGAACACCTTCCTGGTGTCAATTCCATGTGATTGTAATTGACCACCTCCGAATGACATCCAGTGATCCTAAAACAAGTAGTTCCTAAATCTGTTTACGATTATGTAATCGTGTCCAAGAATTCCATTCAAAAACCTGTCAATGGATTGTGTTTGCCAAGTTGCAACAATCTGTATCACTTCAATGTCTTCTATTGTGTACATTCCTTACTTTTACTCAATAGAGCTTTTTTCATATGTCTTATCCGAGGCACTTGTAGAGGGTTCGCCCTCATCAAAGACAACTGAAAAACCACCACAATCATGGACATTACCACAACGACATCCAAAACCGTATTGTACTTGCATTTGGCAATGTGCATCAATTAAACCATCCCCAAAACCGAAGGACTTAAGTCACTTCACCATGATCTTTTGAGTCAGTGAAGCATAGCTGACTACACCGTAGCCATTGTGATCTCTCTGAGATCTTGGTTTTGCTCCAACAAATCGGATATTGGATTAATTTATCATATCTATGTTACATTGGGAGTGCTATACCATATCTTTGGCATGATCGGAATTCGTACGCATGATGTTTGGAGAGCATGACGTACACAACTAGTGCACCGTGTCATGATGCCATTATCTTTGAGGCAATTTTGAAAACATCCAAAGAATCTAATGAGAAATATCATTTCTCAAGGCCCATCTTGAAATGTCCTTCCACATCAATATTTGGTTATGACACATTGGTCATTATTTTGTTTCAGTGTTCATAATGAATTGTTATGTGGTCGGTCGTACCAGCAAGATGTGCATGCTTACACACTGTTGTAATAAAGATATCGACTAATAGGTCGTTTCTAGAATCATGCGCTTTACACTCAAGACCTAGACCTTTTTGTCATCCCAACTATGTCGTAGTTGGTTTGTAGAAGACTATGAGATCGTCATAGCACTATGGAACTCCATTAGTAGAAAAGGAGTGCCGCTCATTTTCTTTGAAATGGAATTTTCACAGAACTGTGGTTGAACTCATGTCACCGGCATTGGATCACGCAATTTTGTCTATTCATGTCCATGAAATGTTCACTCATTGAGTGATGATAGACTGAAAGTGTTGCCCAAAAATTTGGTCACATTTGACATTCAGTCGATCTCGTCATACGCCCGAGAGTGACTCTTGCAGTCTTCGACCACCTCACTGCGGTGTCTTAAATCATTGAGTACAAATAGAAGAGTCTCTGCCCCTCTTTGGCGCATTAACAAACCCCACTCACCATTGTCCTTGTATTTTGAAGAGGGTTATCTGTACACCCATGTAACTTTTTATCGTCAGTACTGGTCAGGTACCAGAATTTGTATCCATCACTCGCTGAGTGAGAGGGTGTCAACAATTTTTTTCCATTGAGAATTCATTCAAGTGTATCATCCTTAACATGTTCAATTACGGACCGATGTTTGAATCAGCCATGACTATTGATGCACATAACTTCCAAAAGATACTGATACATCCAGTACACATTGTGTACAGGCAGCACGATGTCAGTTCTTGAGGATTGAAGTCGGCGTGGTAACACACCAGGTCTGTTTCACATCTCATGACATAGTCATGATCCGGGATTATTCATGAAGAAATCACATTTGCCTTTGGACATTGTAGCAATGGGGCGTGCGACTATAGTAGAACACGTCCTACACCCACCAAATTACTTTTTTTTAATGGTGTTGCCATTTTTTTCCTAGACCATCAGTTGATATCGTCAGCTAGTTCAAATGTCACAAAGCCGTTGTGATCATTCGACCGTCCAACTTATCCATAACTCGATCTCGTAATCGACGTACCAAATGTTAGTGGATGAGGCCTTTGTGCATGCTGTGCACGTTTTCCACGCCTTGCATGTACCCAATTTAACGTGGCTGTAGTACCATGGTATGAATCGTATACCTTGACCCGTTGAAGAGAGGGTTGTTTCTAGCACTTGGTCTTACGCTCTGACCTCCTACGATCATGCAAGTCGTGCATGTTTTGGAACTGGTGCTCAAGTGACTGGACTTTTGTAGCACATACAATCTACTGATATGGGGGAGTTTGTCCACCTTTAGCATGGTCGAGATTCGAGGAAACCGTCCTCGTCACAGATGTGATTTTTCCATTAAAATACTGGTCCGTACTTCTTTCGTGAACACCTTTCCATACTACTATCGGCAAGGGAGAAATCTTTAACTTTCTATGGTCCTCACTATCAATGATGACCGATACCATTGCATCTTTGTTACACCATTCGAGCATACATCTGATCATCACAGCAATCTATGATTGTTTCTAGCCATGATGATCGGTTCTCCATTTGAAGAATTCGAGAGTAAGACCATCCTCGACTTTATCGCGATGCCTTGAAAATATCGAACGGCTTGTTTTTTTTATGGTTTGAGTAATGTGCTTGACGCACTTGTCCATACAACCTCTCCGCGTGTATAGTGTATGCTTTTGTTTGGTGGTCTATTGCAGGCTACCATGAAGAGGCAACGAGTTGGCTAGTTCTTGCTAATTGATAGGACTGGGTATGTTTGACACCCACGCTATTGTTGCAATCGGCATCTTATAACATGTGTTGTACCATGAACACTAGCATAGCTAGTGTAATCGAAACGCATGGCCATAGTGTGTTCGACAACCGCATCAGTGGTGTATTTGGCACCGAGGACAAAAGTGTTGCCCGTAGCTTTTGTTAATCGTGCGATCGTTTTGATGAAAACGGTGCATTCGGTACTCGTGTCAATGATTTAACCAATGCACTCATCATTCATGCATTTAACATCATGGTAATCGTACGTTCGACACTTTCGTTCAACAATTGCATAATGCTACGATTGCATTTTCTATGTTGGTCATATTCCATGTGCAACCGGCATTTGCCAATCGACCGTCACACATGGATTTCCACCATTGCGCTTGTGTTTTGAGTGTGATCGGCACTCACATTCTTGTTTTGTCAAAATCCATTCGAACATGACTTATCCACCATTCTTGGTGCAATCGACACCCACGTGGATACACAATCTGCATTCGTTTTGGTCATACCTCTGTAGACCATGAGTAGTGCATTCGGCACTAGCATCATGGATGCTTCCGGCATTGGTCATAAAAGTGTAGCAAACATTTTTTCACCATTGTGTTCGACACTGACAATTTTTTTTTCAACCAACACTTGTGCTCATGCTTGTAGTGCAATCGGCCCTTACGTCGATTTTGTGGTCGACATCTGTGTAACCGTGCGATCGACACTCGTTTTGTATTATCTGCACATTTTGCATTGCTAGGCTGAGTAGGTGAGTTGTCAAGTGGTCATGGCACGTACGGTGCCTTTATCATTTTCTTTGGAAATGAGAATTCGTCTCAGTTTATGTCACCGTTGTGATTTTGCAACTCGATGTACATCTTCGTGGTTCTTTTGTACACACAAAACTTTTTCAGCGCATGTACAACTGGCATTGAGCCATGTTGTGGCTTTGAAAGGTCAGCCATTCCGGCTTCTCTCACAAGATACTCCAAACTTTGAGGTTAGTCCACAAAAAGGCTGGCACTATCGGTGCTAAACTTCTTGCATTGAACATTTCGAGGCGAATTCCTGTTTAGGACACGAAAAAATGCCGGTTTTCCTCCTTTTGTGCTTCGGAACAGAAAGAAAAAATAAAATTAGCAGTGTTGATTTTTTTAAGATCTCAACTGAGCTCTTAGATTTGTGCGTTGAAACCCATGGTCCACTTGACCACACACTCGGGTTCGACCACAAAGATTTGCACCACTTCAAACCTTTTTTAAAACGGTTATTATATAATCCCTCAACTTGAGGATTCACTAGAAATGAATAGAAATTTGGCACGTCAAGTGCCCCCCTTTCATTTTCGCTTGATGCCTGGAACCTTCCAACCGCCACCTGGGGGTATGTCGGGAAAACGATCGGTCTTCCTCCTTTTCCATGAAAAAGAAAACAGAAAACATGTTGTGCTTTGTGCCGTTCCTGTACAGTTTACCGTGACCACTCGGCCGTGTCCATACTCGTGCAGATCCCTGAGGCAGGCGGCCCTGGTGACACCGGCGCGACGACAGGCGGCGGACTACCCGTCTGGAGCTGACCGACCACTGTTCCAGAGCCCCAGATGTCACCGGGACTCCTTGCTGTGCCTTCTACGTCTTGCAGGCGCCTTTCGGCGGACTGGGCATGAGGCCCATTTGCATGTTTTTGCATTGTATACTCACTGTCATTCGATGGATGCATGCATGTGACCAGTCGTTGCGTGCGTCTTTTGATTCTGCACGTCTAGGTTCAGACGGCGTAGGATTCTGACATGTGTGCGCAGGGTTACGGCCAAAACAGTGTTTTGGGCCGGTTTTAGGACAGCTCTTGGACTGCTGCGTGCGACACCCGCCGTGCGCCGCGGCAGGTATTTATGCCCTGGACCTGTCAGTTGTCATTTCTCTCTGCATATGCTATATTGAAGCATTCTGACACTTTGACTTGTGTCTCCTAGCCAAACCCTTGCCGTTGTGTGTACGGCCTGTGACTGTCGTCACCGTCTGACTAGGCACTGACACCCGGTCAGCGGCCGTGTTGCTAGGAAGCTTCTACGCACTTTCTCATGGTATCAAAGCAGTGAGACAGATCTCACTGAGCTGCGCAGCAGAGACGCAGCAGAGCAGCAGCAGTGAGAGTCACCGCTGTAGCAGATCTTCTGGGACCTGCTGGAGACGGCCGTTCGCTGTCCGCGTACTCCACCCACCACGTGAGATCGCAGCTGCTGAGGCAGCAGCAGCAGCGCGTACCGCCACGCAGAGGCGTGTGGCGGCTGCGGTGCGTGCAGCCGCCACTTCCCCCCACAGCCGCAGCAGCAGAGAAGCAGTAGCAGAGGCGGCGGCGGCAGCCGCGCAGCAGCAGCGCAGCAGTAGCGGCCGCCACAGCAGCGTGGCAGCAGCGGCGGCAGCAGCAGCGCAGCAGCGGCGTCGGCAGCAGCAGCAGCGCAGCAGTGGCAACAGCAGCAGCGCGCGGCGGCGGCAGCCAGCAGCAGCGCGTGGCGGCGGCGGCTAGCAGCAGCTGCAGCGCGCAGCAGCAGCGCCGCGCGCAACAGCAGCCGCCGCGCGCAGCAGCAGCAGCAGCAGCGCAGCCGCCGCTGCCACCGCTGCACATGCAGCTACGCAGGTGCTGCTGCAACTGACAGCGCAGCTGCAGCAGCAGCTGGGCGGAAGCTGCTACGCAGCTTCCGCGGAACTGCCGCGCGCCACCGCGTAGCGACAGAACCGTGACAAGAAAAAAAAAAAAAGAACGGGACGAGCTGACATCAGCATTGTTCGTTGCTGACGTCATCAGGTCGTGCTGACGTCAGCAACCATTTCCTGACGTCAGCATTACACTTAGCCAAATTTTCAACCGAAAAGTGAAAAGTTGCCAGCGTTTCAACTCCTCGAGAAACGCAGACGGTTCTGCAATCCGGCAAACTTGACCTGTCGTCCCATAGTGAACGGCGACATGAGTTCGCCCGACGACAAGGACAAGGGACCAGGTGATACCTCCTCCTCTTCTTCAGGGGTATTGAGCCCTCGCTCGCAGGCCATTGAGGACCTGCGCAGCCAGCAGGAGGAGATGCGTCGTCTGCAGCGAGAGTAGATTGACGCGATCCGCACGCTGACTGAGCTTCTGCGCGCTCAGTCCACGGCTCCTCCGCGGACTTCTGAGGGAGCTGCCGGCGTTGCGGCCTCCACCCAGCACTCATCTCAGGTGCCCGTGACAGGTGCCCCGCCTGCTTCACCTCCTGGTGTAGTCTCCCCACCATCTGAGGACCTTCTTGATGACGAGCCCTTCATGCCAGGCTTTGAGGATGACTCGCAGGAGCGGGAGATTCGTCTTCTACAGGAGCGCCTCCGTCAGCTGCAGACGGGTATCCGACCTCCATCCGTCTCCCCGATACGACCGTCACCTGACTTCCCCAGTGATCATCCCCTTCCAGGAGTTTTTCCCGTCACTCGCCCTCCTCAGCCTGCGGCTGCTCTCCCCACGGAGCGGCAGCCAAAGGACTTTGAGGCACCACCTCCACGGTACATCACCGAGGATGGATTTGACTGCTGGGAGATCCTGTTTCAGGTGTGGGCCACTTCTGAGGGAGTTTGGCCTTACAACCACAGCCCATACCAGTCTACAGATCCAGCACAAGTGCTGACAGCAGCTCGGGCCATGCGAGGGCTTCTCTACGCCATGCCACGCGAGACTGTCGTTGACTTCCGTCCCTTCCTCGGCAAGGCTGGCAAAGGCACCGGAGCTGATCCTCGTGGAAGCTGGGATCTGGCGTTGTCCCTACTGGCCGCAGAGACGCACGCCACGCGTGCGTCACACATTCGTGCTTTTCACTCTCTCCGTCAGGGATTAGCGGAGCCTGCAGCGGATTACTGGCGACGCGCCATGCATATCTACACGCGTCTGGGGACCTCAGGGGGCACACAGCTGTGGGCGCTTCGGACGATCATGCTCGGAGTTTGCCTGGAGTACACCGACATATTCACACGGTACAGCGACGCTGCTCTCGAGCCTTTCTCCGCCACCCTGCAGCTGCTCCCGTGGGCCCATCAGCTTTTCCTCCAGGTGACGTCGGCTCGCGAGGCAGTAGTAGCACATCAGGAGACTTCTCTCGCTGCAGCAGTCCTCGCCTCACCACCATCTTCTCGCCTACAGTCACCCTCACCTTCCTCCATCACGACCTCATCTTCCTCCTCTTCTTCGACCCCGTCTACACCCACACAGACGCAGGGCGTTGCAGCAGCCGCCCAGGGGAAGAAGAAGAATAGGAAGCGCGGATCGGGTCAGTAGCAGGCGTCATCCAGTGATAGCAGTGGCCACTCCGTGCACTGCTACAACTGTGGAGGTGCCCATCGCTACACCGAGTGCCAGCAGCCACTCGATTGGGAGCGCATCACTCGCGGACTTCAGGCTGCCCATGCCGCTCGCACCGCGTCCGGCACGTCGACCGCACACTCCTCTGGACGTGCGGTGACTATGACTGTAGCTGTTCCTGCATCCTCACCGGCGAGCAGCAGTGATCCAGACCCACGTGACTGCACCATCGCCGAGCTTCTTCATCTTCTGGCGCTTTGCTTTCAGGGAGGTGTGAGTGTGTTGTCATCGTCGAGTGGGTCACAGACTGCTTGTTCGTCCGTCCTCGTGACTCGTGATGACACGTGTGGGGGAGCACAGTCTGCATGTGATGATGATGGGCCTGACTGCACTGACTGGATTCATGAGTCTCACCTTCGTGATGTACGTCGTTCCTTCCTACTGACGGCTCAGCGTCCCTCTGATGCCGAGTGTTCTATTGCTCGTTGTACATTGACGTCCACCAGTCGTGACTCCGGTGGCACTTGGATCATTGATTCCGGTGCCACCCACCACATGACGTGTCGTCGTAGTGACTTTGTGGTACTTGGTCCTGTCACGACTGTCCGTTCCATTCGTACAGGTTCTGGCCAGTCCTTACCGGTTCACGGTGTTGGGGTTGTATGCTTTGATGGTCCGTCTGGCCCCCTGTATCTCTCTGACGTGCTGTTTGTGCCTGATCTTGAGCTCAGTTTGCTGTCTGTGCGTGCCTGCACTCTGATGGGTCTCTCCGTTGAGCATACCGCTGACTCAGCAATTGTGACTGCTCTTGACTCCTCTAGCATTGTCATGCGTGCTTCAGTCGTCGATGACCTGTACCGCATTGCTCGGCCCTCCTCCCCTTGCTCTCCCACCTCCTGTGGTCGCATTTTTGTCACTGGTGTTCTATCCCCGGAACACCAGCGGTTGCTTCACCGACGTCTGTGTCATGTGGGCTCCGACACTGTGTCGAAGCTCATCCGGACACAGCCCGCTCTTGGTCTTGACGTGGCTTCCTTCGAGAAGCCACCCAAGACCGACTGTCTTTTTTGCGCTCAGGGTAAAATGCACCGGTGCACTTACCTTGATTTGCGTTCCCGAGCGCTGAGGCCCCTCGATTTGGTCCACTCTGACCTGCTCGGTCCTCTCCCGGTCGAGTCGTTGTCCGAGAGGGGCCGGTATGTTCTGACGCTGACTGATGACTTCACCCGTATGCGGTGGGTCTACAGTCTGCGTCAGAAGAGCGACGCCGCCCTTGCGGTTCGGCTCTGGCTCGTGATGGCTGAGCGTCAGTCTCGCCACACGTTACATACCTTTCGCTCAGATCGCGGCGGCAAGTTCCTTGGCGAGATGGACTCCTTCTTTGCTGAGCACGGCATTTTTCACCAGGTCTCCGCTCCTGCTATCCCACAACAGAACGGTGTATCTGAGCGCTGGAACCGCACCATGGAGGATGCGGTCCGCGCCATGCGGTCTGAGTGCGGTCTCTCAGAGTCCTTCGCATTCGAGGGCTTCGCTTACATGACCTGGGTCTGGAACCACCTCCCGCATGGTCCGCTTCCGGATCATGTTACACCGTACGAACTCTGGTTTGGTCACCGTACCGATCTTCGTCTCGCACGCGTCTGGGGATCCCTGGCCTCCGTATGGTACACCGAGGACCAGCAGGGGTCCAAGGTCTCCCCTCGGGGTCGCTTGTGTGCCTTCATCGGCATCTCCCCGCGGTCGAAGGCCTGGCGCTTTTGGGACCCCACTCGTCGTCGTGTCATTGAGTCCCGTGACACGCTGTTTTTTGAGTCACTCACATACCGTGATCTGACTTCGATCACAGCGCTCTCTGCATCTCATGTCCCTTCCTGTGAGGGTCCTCGGCGGTTGGGGGAGACCTCTTCGCCAGCGACCATTCCTCGCCAGGCTGATGTGTCCGCTCGACTCCCCTCTCGATCTCCAGCACTTGATGATCCGGCTATCATTGCCGTTGGTCCAGAGATCCCACCTGTCCAGCCTGCTTCGCACCCCACAGGTATCGCTCCTCCCACGCCTCTTCCTGCATCACCCTCTGTGTCCACTAGCACTCCTGTCCCAGCGTCTGACCCAGCCCAGCCCACTCGTGTCTCTACGTCGGCTGACACTCTAGTCTCAATGGCCGGGCCAGCCTTGCCCGCTGTCATCCCCAGCTCAGTGTCCCCCACACACGCATCTCCGCGCACGACATCTCCGACAACCTCGTCTCAGCCCTCACCAGCTGTGGTCGTACCTGTCCCTGTGGTCGTACCTGTTCCTGAGCCTGAGGTGCGCCCCTCGACCTCCGGGTACTCCCGTGAGCCCGGTGGTCGCCTTCGACCACTGGATTCTGGAGCTCAGCGAGCGTCGGGTTCCGGACCCAGACGTTCCTCTCGCAGCATCGCGAGCGGTGATCCAGGCACAAAGGCCTTAGGCCTGAGTGTCCGCACTGAGCTTTCAGAGGTACACCCAGCATGCCCCATAGGGCACGACCTGGTCACTCGCGAGTTCCATATCGCCTGTGACGCAGCAGCTGATCTCGTGGCCATCAGGCCAGACACTAAGGCGTGTGCACTTGCCACGCAGAGTTCCCCCTCTATGGCGCCGGACCCGGGCACATTGCGGGAGGCTTTCTCATCGCAAGATGCTGATGCCTGGCGAGCTGCTTGCGAGGATGAGCTTTGCGCTATCCGAGAGCACGGAGTCTACGAGCTGGTCGACCTTCCCCCTGGGAGGAAGGCGATTCAGGTCAACTGGGTCTTTCGTAAGAAAGTGAAGCCGGATGGCTCACTGAAACGCTACAAGGCCCGCTTGGTCGTCAAGGGGTTCTCTCAGATTGAGGGAGTTGATTACACAGACACCTTTGCCCCTGTCGGCCGCATGACCTCAGCACGAGCTCTGTTCGGTGTAGTAGCTCAGCATGACTGGGAACTACACCAGATGGATGTGAACAACGCGTTCCTCCATGGCTCTTTGGATGAGGAGATCTACGTGGCTCAACCACCTGGCTTTGAGGACGGTGACAAGGTCTGGCGCTTGCGCAAATCCTTACACGGCCTCAAGCAGTCTCCATGGTGTTGGAACCGAGAGATCACTGGCACCTTGACTCGCGCAGGATACGTACAGAGCGAGGCAGACCCCTCACTCTTCATCCTACTGACACCCGAGCGGTTTACCGCCATCCTGGTCTATGTTGATGACCTTCTGATCGCGTCTCCGTCGCTGGAGGCCGTGAAGGAGGCCAAGGCTGTCCTGCAGACCGCCTACAGGATGAAGGACCTCGGTCCTGCATCGGTGTTTCTTGGTATGGAGATTGTGCGAGATCGCAGACATCGGACACNGCTTCCACACCACTCACACCTGATGGGCAGGATGCCCTGAAGGTGGATGACCCTACACAGCTGGGGGAGACAGTGGACGTGACCTTGTACCTCCATCTCATCGGATCTCTGATGTACCTGGCCACTACCACGCGTCCCGACATCGCGTTCGCCGTCAACCTCCTCGCTCAGTTCTCGCAGGCTCCACGTGCGAGAGCTCTTCACGCGGCTGAGCGAGTGGTACGGTACGTGGTCTCCACGCCGTATCTCGGACTCTGCTTTCGTCGGCAGTGTTCGGTGGTTCTTGACGGCTACACTGACAGCGACTGGGCTTGGAGCCCTGACGGGCGAAGTCGCACTGGCTACGTGTTTCTGCTCGGTGGTACCGCTTTGTCATGGCGAAGCGGGAAGCAGGGCTGCATCGCACGTAGCTCGTCGGAGGCAGAGTATGTGGCTTTGGGGGTAGGGGCTGCTGAGGCAGTTTGGCTGCAGCACTTGTTTCTTGAGCTTGGGCAGTCAGTACCCGCCATTGTGCTGCGTTGCGACAACCAGAGTGCTCTTGCCATCGCGGAGAATTCTGGTGTTTTTCATGCTCACACAAAGCACATTGCGGTTGAGCATCACTTCGTTCGTGATCTGGTGGAGCGACGCGTGATCTCCATCATGTGGGTTGGCACTGACTTGCAGCGAGCTCATTTCTTGACGAAGGCACTTGCCCGCGGGAAGTTCCTGGTGGCCATTCGTTCTGTTGGGCTTCGCCCCGTGCGTGACAGAGGTTGAGTGTGGGATGTACGTTGCCGTCTCATCTGTGTGTGTCACTCACTATGTGGTTGTACCAGTGCTGCACGCGTATGGACATGCTTACCATCGGGTCATGGGGGAGTGTTGTGCTTTGTGCCGTTCTTGTACAGTTTACTGTGACCACTCGGTCGTGTCCATACTCGTGCAGATCCCTGAGGCAGGCGGCCCTGGTGACTCCGGCGCGACGACAGGCGGCGGACTACCCGTCTGGAGCTGACCGACCACTGTTCCAGAGCCCCAGATGTCACCGGGACTCCTTGCTGTGCCTTCTACGTCTTGCAGGCGCCTTTCGGCGGACTGGGCATGAGGCCCATTTGCATGTTCTTGCATTGTATACTCGCTGTTAGTCGATGGATGCATGCATGTGACCAGTCGTTGCGTGCGTGTTTTGATTCTGCACGTCTAGGTTCAGACGGCGTAGGATTTTGACATGTGTGCGCAGAGTTACGGCCAAAACAGTGTTTTTGGGCCGGTTTTAGGACAGCTCTTGGACTGCCGCGTGCGACACCCGCCGTGCGCCGCGGCAGGTATTTATGCCCTGGACCTGTCAGTTGTCATTTCTCTCTGCATATGCTATATTGAAGCATTCTGACACTTTGACTTGTGTCTCCTAGCCAAACCCTTGCCGTTGTGTGTATGACCTGTGACTGTCGTCACCGTCTGACTAAGCACTGACACCCGGTCAGCGGCCGTGTTGCTAGGAAGCTTCTACGCACTTTCTCACTTTCCAACCGCCACCTGGGGGTATGTCGGGAAAACGATCGGTCTTCCTCCTTTTCCATGAAAAAGAAAACATTTTTGGATGGTATTTGAGAAATACTTAGAATTTTGTACAGCTTAGATCGAGCTCCTTGCCGCTTTTTACGGCGGTCAAAACCGGGTTCAAACGGCAATGCCATCTCTTTTTTCCATGGGCCAGCCTCAAGGCCTAGGAAAAAAATAAGAGATAGAGTATGAACTTGTGGCCTTGTGTTTTGCGATGTGGCGTCAAACCATTGTGCCACTTATGTCCATGGTGATGTTCACGAAGAACACAGTGGCTTGTTTCAATCTTCCGCGGGGCCCATGTATGCCCACAGCCTTGGAAGGAGGGAGGAAACTTCCTCCCCTCCTCATCGTCTCCTTCTGCCGATTTGGCGGTGGGAGGCAGCTCCCTCTGCGACTCTAGAGTAGCCGTCGGCATGGGAGGGGAGAGGGGGAGGGGGGAATGGGAAGAAGTCTCCACTCACCTCCCCCTTGGCGTTGTCGGCACCATGGGTAGGGGGGAGGGAAGGAGATGCTCCCCTCACTACCCCCTTGGCACCACCGGTGCTATGGAAGAGGGGGGGGGGGAAGAGGGACTCCTGTCCCACTCCTCCCCTTCGGCACCGTCGGCGTTGTAAGAGGGGGAAAAGAGGGGCTCCTATCTCTCTCCTCCCCTTCGATGCCGTCGGCGCCATTGGAAGGGGAAGGGAGGGAGTTCAGCCCTCTCCTCTTCGGCAGCAGCGGCGCTATGGGGGAGGAGAAGGACTCATGTCTTTCTTTTCACCATCGGCCCCATTGGCGCCATGAAGAGGGGGGGGGGGGTCCGTCCCTCTCCTCCCCTTCGGCGCCATTGGCGTAGTGGAGGGAGGGGGGGTGCGAGGCTCTCGTCCCTCTCCTCCTTTGGCAGTCGACCCGCGTGAGAGGGGGGAGAGGGAGAACACCCCCTCATCTCCCCTTTGGACAGTCAACCCACATCAGAAGGGGGGGGAGAGGGGGAACATCCCGTCTCCTCCCCCTAGGGTCGTCGGCTCGCATGAGAAAGGGGGGAGAGGGAGAACGCCCCCTCTCCTCCCCCTTGGGCCGTCAGCCCAGATTAGAAGGTGGTGAGGAGGGAGAACATCTAGTCTCCTCCCCCTTGGGCCAACGGCTTGTGTGATAGAGGGGAGAGGGGGAGAACGTCCCCTCTCCTCCCCCTTGGGCCGTCGACCCACGACGAGGGGGAGGGGGAGGATCACTCCCCACTCGTCACGTCGCCGGGGCGTTTAGGTTGGGCCTGTTGGGCTCGTCCTATCGGGGTGGTTCTGTAGGGCTCAGCCTGTCGGGCTTGGCCTGTCGGGCTCTTGGATGCGAGCTTGTTCGCGCCGGGGGTTGTTTCGTTGCTTGTCGGCGTCAAGCACTCAACTCGTCGTCGCCGTCAGTCCGGCAGCGTTTGGCCTCTCGCGCTCTCCATCAATCAGGCGGTTTTAGGATGAAATCCTCCAAAATCCTCTTGCTGTACACTGCGCCGACGGCTAACGCTATCTGTCGGTGTCGAGATCTGACGTCAGATTGTTTTCAGCACCCAGTTTTCTTTCCGCGGAAGCTTTGGCTTTGATGCCAGTGTAACAGCTCTGGGCTGTTTTGCGATTAAGTTCCGAACCCAAAACGTAGGCCCCCAGAAATTTTAGTCGAAGGAGGAGGGAGAATGGTCGCCTCAGCCATCTTGGCTTAAACAACTTGCGCCACAAACGGACAAGGTCGTCATATGGTTTTTTTTTTGTAAACATGCAACCTAAAACCCGATTGTTCCACGTGGCACATCCATGTGGGAACGAGACCCTAGCGCCCAAACTAGAGGGGAGGAGGAGTGACGCCATGGATCTTCCATTATGACACTCTTCTTGTCTTAAATTTGGTACATGGACCTAGTCTTGGCTAGAATCAAACTAGACTGAAGCAAAATATTGATTTTTGGGCATCGAATCATCGCGATATCAGTATCGAGCCCCCGAAAACCAATAAATATATCTGGAGGCCATTTTAATCGTAAAAATATATCGTACGCTATATGGTATTACGTTAAAAAATTGCCCTCGGCACGACTCACTGGTGTACACGATGCATGAACGCTTTGGAGGATAATAAAAGAATTAATGAAATATTTTTAGTTATTCCAATGCGGTGTAGTGATGTTTTTGAAACAAGGCCGGAGGGCATTGTGTTTTTGTGATTCACGAAAGAATACGGAGCAGGGGATTCCCCTTGCACATTATTGAAAAAAATTGATAGTTAATTATTATTAATTAAGAAATTAATCTTAATTTTCCTCCAAATTTACCATTTGAATGAAGTGATGAAGATATCTTTACAATGTTTACGTCATTAATCATCGTGCGATAGAAATACATGATTAAAAATGTAAATGATTTTTCAACTTTTATTCATGTTTATATTGATTGAATATTTCATTTTGATTGGAAGGGAAGGACATTGCCTTGCTACATATCTTTCGTTCTGGGCTCAACGTCTTGACTTGTCTTGTGAGGTTTCTGTTCTGTTTCAGTCTGCAACGTCATTCCAGAGCAGAGGGAGTCGTTTCAACACCCACGTAGTTTTCCACGCTGTGACTGGTCAGACCGGATAGAATTCGCTTCTTGCTGGGACGCGTAAACCACCTCGGAGAGAAGACCAGCGCCAGGACAGTCGGGGCTGCCGAGGCAGACTGGACAGACGGCACGCTGGAAACGGTTTGTGGCAGTTTTTCGACATCTCCGTTGCTAACCAGCGCGCCACCGTGCAGGTCGTTGGCTTCACGGCCACCTGCGTATCCGCCGGCACCGCCGCGAGCCCCGTCCTCGAGAGAAATATCCTCGTGCATTTTCACGGCTTCTTTCGAGAGGTTTACACTGAAAAGTGAGAGTACAAAAAATGCGCCTTTCAGGCTACGCAAACCCAGGATTCACATCCTGGTTTATTCATTGCGTACCAGAATTTCGCTAGGCATCGCCCTCCTTCGAAAAGGCGCAAGTTCCTCGTGGCCGGTCACTTCGTCGGTGCAATTGCACCAGCTCTCTGTCGTCCCCGTCAGCTTCAGCGTGGGCGGCAGTTTTTTCCTTCCTCTTGGTGGGAGAGCCGAAGCGCCAGTTCATGACGCCAGTCAAGAAATTACGCTGGTCGAGAAAAAGTATCGAGTCCCCGGCCACCCTTCGTTACTTGCGTTACGAACCACCAGAATCTGCGACCTTGAGAATCTCGCCGATTTGGACTGAGGAGAGCTCCAGTTGACCGTGCGATGAGTTTGTAGACAAGCTTTCGTTTCCTACAATATATGCACTTGTGGACTAGACCTTTTCCCGCGCATGTTTACCGTTAGATGCTTTGACTGGACGGCAAAGATGAGCATTTAACTTCTCTGAGCTTCAGCATTTCATTGCCTAGAATTGGGTATACCGACGTTAGGGTGCTGCAGACCCTGAGCGCAAACGAAAATCCCGTTTCTGTTTCCCGTCGAAGGGGAACAGACGAAAGCAAGCCGCAACTTTTTCGGAAGTAGTATACTGTCGCCCAAATCAGGCTTCGATATCGGGAGAGATAGTCGCTGAACAAGTCCTTCATACCCAGCAACTCTGCAGCGGTTGTTGGCCGCAGCAGCACAGTTGGCGCTTTTTCACCCACTTCCTCGTGCATTGACCATGAGCTGCGCATTGCAGCACTGGTACATTCAGAAGCCCCACCTCAATTCGGATCTGCTTTTCGTCTCAACCTAATCAGCTCACGTCTCCTTCCTCAGTTGGCCTGCATAACCCGCTGGTTTCTGGCCGGCTCCTTCTATCTCATCCAGGTCAACCAAGAGGTGTCTGGGCTGTCGCAAGGCCGCTTTATAGCATCTGAATTTCCCTCCAGGGCCGGGACTTAGCTCAGACAGCCGGGCAGGATGGCCACAGGATGGCTGAGGGGGCGAGTCAAGGCCGTGACGTCGGGCGACTGCCTCGTCATCATGGGCAACGTCAAATCCGGGCCACCTCCTGAAAAGACCATCACACTGGCCTCGCTCATGGCGCCCAAGCTGGTACTGCTGGTGTTCACCCCAATTCTCGGCTCTCAGTCCACTCAGTGTCGCATTTGCCACGGTGCCCTGCCTCCCTCCTTCCGCACCTAGCACTTGCGTTGGGGCAGCCGCAGGAGCAACTGAAGCACGGCCATCGATTCAGCTTTTCTGTATTTTCTTCTGCTTCTGGGGTTTGTCCGAAGATGTTGAGGTCATTCCCGGATCCAACGTCTGCTCGCCCTGATGTGTTGAATCCGCACAAGCAGCTTCCTTGCGCCGCGAGCGTTTCTTATTTGCCTGACGTGACCAGCCGTCATGTCCTCGACACAGAAACTGAGTTCTTTCTGTGCAGGTAGACACTGGTGATGAGGATTCACCACTTAGACCACTTTTGGCATTTTTTTTTTTCCGTGCATCCTGTCGTGCGCGGTAAAATGCCCGCATTCTCACTGCTGTCTGCGATTTCTTACGGCGGCCTGTTACCCCGAAATACTCGCCCTTTATTCCGCCCTTTCTTCAATCTCCTCCTCCTCCTCCTCCTCCTCCTCCTCTTCCTCGTCCTCGTCCTCCTCCTCTTCCTCCTCCTTTTCTCCCTGCGTATCTGGCACGCATCACGTGGCGTGCACCCCATACCTGATTCAAGTGTTAGAGGGGCAGGAGGTGGAAACTCCCAAGTGCCGCTTGTCAAGCCACTTCCTGCACAGGAATGGGGCTCAAGCCGAGCGCGATCTAGGAAAAGAAACACATCGTTTCGTGAGGCAGTGGTGTGACTGATATCTTTGTTACACAATCTGCGCACGCGTTCAAGCAGTGCCGTACTTCGCGAGTCTTGCAGACGTCCCTGCATTTACTGCTCCCGCACACACGCTCACTGCAGGCACGGCGTGACACGCAAGACGAGCCCTTCGCCTGGGAGAGCAGAGAATTCCTCCGCAAGAAATGCATCGGGCAGGTGTGTGAGGCAGTGCTCCTCAAATCTGGGAGAAGAGTTCATGAGGGGATGAAGAAGGGAGGGGGAGGAGGGGGCTCTTGTAGGCCGGCTGTATGGTTTCTGAGCTTTCGTTTTTGTTGGGAGCAAATTGACATGCTGATGGTTGAAAGGATATCATGTGCAATTTGTCAGGGAAACAGCATGTGGAGCATTTTATTCATGCGTGGTTTCCAACTCCGTCCTTGGCGTTGTGGCAAGGGAATTGGGACATAAGTTGAGTTTTTAAATGGCGCTGGGTTTGAGCGAATTTTTGCTAACTGGGTGGGGAACATCAGGTGAAAGAGTTTTTCCTCCCTCATGTTCGTCCTCCCTCTCTAGCCCCGTAGTTTCCTCCCAGTTGCACCAAGTTCCCCGGACTGCCATGCTGCGTCCCTCCCTACTCGGACAAGAATGAGGGGTGGGTGATGCAGGGAGAAATCTTGCGTTGTGTGTCTGCAAGCCAGGTTCAGCACTGCAGTGAGAAGCACTAAAGGAAAAGATTTCCCGAAAGCAGAACGACTGTGGCCTTGGAAAACTGCAACAGTGTTCCACTTTGTTTTCCCGTTGGAGGTTGTGCTCA
Source organism: Penium margaritaceum (assembly GCA_023375785.1). Classification (NCBI taxonomy): domain Eukaryota; kingdom Viridiplantae; phylum Streptophyta; class Zygnematophyceae; order Desmidiales; family Peniaceae; genus Penium; species Penium margaritaceum. The sequence continues at coordinate 47,143 of SZWC01012368.1, read as the reverse complement.
TGAGTCATCACTAGCTTCTAGTCTGTGGTTGCGATGGTTACCTCTGCTGGGATGGTTTGCAGCAAGGCTGGGCAGCAGAGGTTTATTTTTTGTCCTGTCTAACGTCATGGTGTGGGTGCGCCACGTCATTGCATGGCATGGCGTGTCATGGCACGGTGGTGTTGGCAGGAGGTAGTGTTCAAGGTGGAGTACGTGGTCCCCAGCATTAACCGTGAGTTTGGCAACGTGTTCATGGGCGACACCAACCTTGCGCTCGCTGTTGTCACCGCCGGATGGGCCAAGGTAGGTGTGTATGCGTGCATGCGAGCAAGCGCGAGCGTGAGTGTGTGAGGGCGTGTGTTCGTGCATGGGTGCATGAGTTTGTGTGTGTATGCATGCATGAGTGTCTGTGTGCGTGCGTGAGTGCGTGAGTGCATGCATGTGTGGGTGCATGAGTGTGTGCGTGCGCGCATAAGTGTGTGCATGCGCGTTTTTTTTTCGTGTTTTGTGTGCATGTGTGTGTTTCATGTCTTGTGTGCTGTGTTGTGCGCCAATAATGGCTAATTGGCCGCTGCTTGAAACACTTCTACAAATAATCTATCTGTGTTGGCAGCACCAGGCATCTCAACCATCTTTGGGACCGCGTCATGCTGGGATGCAGATGGTTGCACCACTATCTATTAGAGAGAGTGAGACAGAGAGAGATGGGTGTATGCCACTCTTGCGGGCAATGATGTGCCCATGGACGCCTTGGGCCACCAAAATGTAATTGAGGCCCTTCAGAACACAGCTACCCCGGTGGGGCCCATGTGGGTTCCAGACCAGTGGAGTCCATGGTAGGAAGAATTGTGACAGAAACGTTAAGGCTAGCCTTAATCCACTACTGCCTGCCAGAGATGCAGTCTAGTGTTCAATAGCACCTGTCGCCTGCTTTTTCAAGCTTGTCGGAAAAAACTACAGCAGGGCGGCAGTCATTCAAAGGGACATCATAATGCTCGGAAGTCATTCAAAGCAAACTGCCTAAGGACAAAGACTTTGGACAAAAACTTTGTCCCGTCGCAACCGATGAGATGCGACGGTTGTGTTGCGTCGCATCTCATTGCGTCACATACTGCACAGCTCTTGTCTTGCGCAGAAGTGAACGTTCTTTGCTTTGGCAATGACTTTGGTCGTGTCGTCTCTGCCTCCAGTGTCCTTCACGTTCTACTCTGTGGCAGCCAACCTCCAATCTGTCTCTTTGACCGTTGGTTCCTGTGCACGACTGCTGCTGCTTCTGCTGCTGCTGCTGCTGTGCGCAACAGGTGAGGCCTCCTGTGCCTAACAGTACGGATGTGAGCCCCTACCTGGAACAGCTGCAGAAGGCGGAGGAGCAGGCCAAGGAACAGGGCCTGGGCATGTGGAACAAGGTGAGTCTGTGGAGACTGTGCTTTTGGGTGAAAATCGGCCTGTTTGTGACCCACCTTCTGTGCCTCTCTCTCTCTCTCTCTCTCTCTCTCTCTCTCTCTCTCT
>SZWC01012367.1:19015-29855 GCA_023375785.1 Penium margaritaceum | reverse complement strand
ACCACCCCCATGACTGATGTTGGTGACGAGGGCTACGTCCAGTCTGCTTCCTCCTTCTCCCTCCTTGCGATACTCCTCCTCAACTAGAAGGCTCTCCTCCACATCATCGAGTGAGAGCTTGTTGCCACGCTGGTCCAGGGCAACAATAAGAGGAGTGTATCTGCTTGGAATGCCAGCAAGGATGGTCAGCATGAGAACAGGTTCCTTCACAGGGTCCTCAATTACAGCAAGCTGGTCAGCCAAAGCTTTAAACATGTTGAGATATTTGATAATGGAGTCGACTCAACCATCTTCACCTTTGAAGACGACATCGGAGCTATGTTTTCATGAGGATTTACTTGGAATCATAGGTGGACCCAAGATTTTTCCAAACCTCTTTTCGGGTGAGGATGCCGTGGACAAGGAGTTGCTGCCGTTCAACAAGGTTTAGGTAGATGGTGGCAGGGGTGTGGTTTTGCTTCTCAGAGTGGCTACGGGCTTTGGCAGCAGAGGGGGAGGTTTCAACAGAGTCAGCCTCACTCATGTGGATCCAAAGTCTCTTCTTCATCAGCACCATGTTCATGTTGCTGCTCTACTTGAAGAAGCGACTGCCTTCGAACTTGGTGATGTTGACGCTGGCCACCACATAAGCGGATGCTGCAATGTTGACTACAACGTTGGCCCACGAACAGCCTCTCTCACACACCAATGTGCAAGGGAGTCCTCAGGGATAAGGCAAGGTCTTGTTTTATCTCCGATGCCACTGATAGAAACTTAGCAGCCCTCAGGGAGGTGATCAGGCTCACCAAGAGCCGCTAGGCAGGACCAATTGTACGTGAGAGNCTCTCTGCCTCCCTTCCTCCCTGCCATGTAATTCTGGCTGTCATTGGTGCTGGTAGTGAAGGATTCCAAATCGAGTTCCATAAACTGCTACAGAAGCAGGAATGATCCTCTATTAATCTGCTCTGTCGTATGATTCTTATCAAGCAAGCCACTTTGGTCACTTTTTGGCACCCTATATCCATCACCCTCTTCAACAGTTTTACCCACCATTACATTGTGATTGGTTCCATAACGGGCTCCCCTGCAAAACCTCATGCCAAGTAAAACAAGGTACCTTGAGTGGCATGAAATGCAATGAGTGGGTGGCACCTATACCTGGCCCGTGACTGGCTTGTATGGCAGCAAATCCTCGGCAAGGTAGTGCCCAGTCATTTCAGGCTTGATTTCAATCTGGTTGAATGCTTCGCCATTGTAGACACCGATGATGCTGTCAATCATATCTGGAACAATGCTCACGTCACGAAGGTGTGTGTGCACCGCCTTCGGCTTCTTACCCTCCGGCGCCTAACGTTTCACCTTTCGCAGCTTCTTCTTTGGAGCCAATGGCTTCTTCTTCTCCAGAGGCCTCTGGAACCAGTGGCATGCTCTGGCATGGAAGAGGTTGAGTAGCTCCTTGTTGCTCATGTCCACCAGTATATTGAGGTCCACACCGCAGAAAGAGAACTTGCAGAACGTCCACCTTTTTGGCTGAGCCTCCATCACCGTCGTCTCATCATCCGCCATGGCTGCTTGCTGTTCTTTTCAGTGTGATCCCAAGCAAGGGCCGGTCCAAGGTTCTTGTTACTCTGCTGCTATTGCTAGCTGTGCGGCTGTTACCCTGGAGAAGTTGGGACAGAGATAACAGTGAGTAGAGTGACAGAGTTGTGCATATTCTGACATTTATAGCCATTTGCCTTTTTGCAGACAACGGCATTTGCTTGTGGACAGCCAAAATTCACAGTCAAATTGATGCCGAGAACACATCCAGAGTGAAAAAGCAAACTAAACTCAAACCCCGTATTACACTGAGGGTTGAAGAGTTTCATTGAGCACCAGATATCTATGGTTTTGATTCCCTTTCAATGCAGATGGAGTTTAGTTTCACCAAACATTTTCTTTTCTGAAGCATCAGTCTCATGGACACGACATAGCATGTCATGGCGGTGGCAAACCACACTCCTCAGAAAAGTCTGCCGTCTGAAAAAAAAGCGATAAATTCAACTGCAGTGTCAAAAAATAGTTTATGATTCTTGCTCTTTTTGTTCTGAAGGTTTGAGATTCGTCACTTCTGGACTTTGATTGAACAAATTCCCAAGCATTGCACCACCTACCCACTTTGCAGAAACATAGGTAGTCTGACCATCTTGAATACTGGCATTGNAAAAATCTTTCACTTTGGCAGTTTTTTGTCCTCATCATAATCAGCTGGTGGCAGATGGGCATCTGACAGCATTTTGCTTCAACCATCGGCCTTTCCGCTACATGAGGACCCGTTACAGCATTGCGTAGGAACAAGAAAAGGCAGGCATGATACTACATCAAGGATGGGATTGATTTTCATGATCCAAAATGGGCAAAATGAGAGAAACCCAGAAGGCCGGACCTTGGAATCCCAGGAAATTCCAGCTCTAGCTCTTGTTCCCACCATAAGTCCACCTGTGTTGGAATAATGAATTTTCCAGTACCTTTTCTAACTTTACATTCCTTTATATTCCAGTTTTTTCTTCATTCAAGTCACTTGCTATTGATACTCATTATCTTGAAGTAGAGGTAATCAAATGAATTTCATGCACTTGGTGAGGTGTGAATGATCATTTCTAGTACACTATGAAGCTTCCATGCAAGGTACTTCCAAGTACATTGAATGTAGTGATTTTATCAGAGGTTGTTGGGTAGATGGGGGAGAGGAAGGGATGAAAGTGTCTGTGGAATTTGGAAGTGGAGATGCATGGCTGGATGTATGTGTTGTGTATAGAGATATACACTCAAGCTTATTTTTGAAAAAATGTGGTCAGTGATGGTTTGGTCGAAAGGCAAGTGATGGAAAGTTAATGACGGGACAGTAAGTGGAGGTTTATGGCGGGGTGTTTGGGTTGTGTGTAAAGATTTGTGCTTATGTATGTTGTTCTGATTGATGTGTTCGAGTATGGTTGATGGTCTTTGTGTGGGGTGGGAGCAAAGGGTTGTGAGGGTAGAATTGAAACGTGTGGATTATAAATGGAGGTGTATGGCTGGGTGTATGGGTTTTCTAAATGAATAAGTACTCGTGTATACTAGTTTAGGTGGATATAGGGTGCCAAAACGTGCCTAAACTGGCTTCTCTATAGACTATCAGAAACCAAAAAATCATAGGTGATGTCTTATTGCTTCTGTAGCAGTTTACAAAACTTGATTNTCCTGCACTACCAGCACCAATGACGGCCAAAACTATTGGCCAGGGAGGCTTGGAGCAGCCTTCAAGGTAGAAAGGTGGCAAGAAGACCTTTGTGGAGCTTTAATGAAGGCCCCCATCAAGACAATTGGTTGTGCACATGGCAGAGATGATAATTCTCTTTTGTGGGAGTTTGACCGCCGCTCATCTTGCTAGGCTCGGAGTGTGCTAGGGCAGGTTGCTTCTTCCAGCTCCATGTGCCAAATGGAGCCTTCCTTGAAGCTCCCTGAAGTTCCTTGTATTGCCTTTATACCATGAAGGGCACTCCAAGCCTCCCTACCCAGTAATCTTGGCTGTCAATGGTGCTGGTAGTGCAGGAACGATCACTTGAACCAGACCCACTACCACCAAACCATGAAAATCCATATCTCCCTCAAACGGACTCTGAATTGAGGGGCGTTTGATTCTACTGAACCAGGAAGACATCCTCCATGAAGCTGTGGTGCCTCATGATGTTTAACAAAAAAACCCACTTCGGTCACTTTTTTGGCACTTTATATCCTTTATTCTCCGACATTACGAATGCAAAAATCAAAGAAGTTCACACTGTGCCCTCAGCTGCTGAAAGTGATGTGCTTCCTGCGGTTTTGTTTAGAAATCTTGCAGCATCATGCTTGAGGGGCAGAACTTTATGTGCACCACCTCCTTTGTCATGAGCTTGCAGAAAAAGTGGTACAGGTCAATGTGCTTGGTGTGGGCGTGGAACTCTGCATTCCTTGTGAGGGCAATGCCGCTTACGTTGTGACAGTAGATGGTCGTTGCAGTTTTCTGCCATTGCTGAAGACTTTCCAGCAGCTCACGCAGCCACACTTCTTCCATTGCTTCTTTCCTCAAATCAATATCTTCTGCCTTGGTGGAGGAGAGAGAAATGCACTCCTGATTCTTGCTCCTCCAGCGGATTTCCCCTCCTCCAAAAAAAAACAGAAAACCACTAGTTAATCTCGTTGTGTCCAGATCTCTGCCCCAATCTGCGTCCTTTTACCAAAAGAGGATGGGGCTGTTGTTCCCATTGAAGATGAGGCTAAGGCTGTGCTGCTGTTGAGGTAGCGCAGCATGCGCTTCACCGCCTCCCAATGTGGCACATCGGGTCTGCGCAGAACTTGCTCACTGCCCCTACTGTTTGGCTGATGTCGGTGCGCATGCCAATGGCTGCATACATGAGGCTCCCGACTGCTGATTGGTATGGTACCACCTCCATGCGGTTGCTATGTTGCTTGCCATGAAGAGCCTTCGTGGTGCTCAGATTATCTCCCACTTCTAGCAGTATCTCCACCTTGCGTGCACTGCCAATGTTGGAGCGCTCGATGAAGTCGCTCACTTAAGTGCACTGCGACAGCCCCAATGCTGCTGCTGCCGGTCATTCTTCACCTGGAGACCCAGGTAGAAGCTCACNTCTCCCATGTCCTTCATTTCAAACCTGGATGCAAGGGACTACTTAGAATCTTCAAGGAGAGACTTTGATTCAGAGGCTATAAGAAAGTCATCAACATAGCGCAGGATGATGACCTGGCTTTTGTCCCGCATGCACCCATAGACCGCATGATCTGCCTCGGTGTACACAAAAGCAAGGCTAGCTGGCTGCTAATCAATCTTGTGGTACTATGGACGTGGGGCTCACTTCAGGCCATAGAGTGCCTTCACAAGCTTGCACACATGATCCTCCCGCCCTTCCACCACATACCCCTCTGGCTGTTCCATGTACACATCTTCCTCAAGGTCACTATTCACAAATTCACATGTCATATCCATCTGTTGCACCTCCCAGTCCATGGTAGCGGCAAGAGTAAGGATTGCATAGATGAAGGGAAACTTTGCAACAGGTGCGAATGTCTTGTTGCAATCCACACCCTTGGTGTGTGTACACCCCTTCGCAACCAGCCATGCTTTGTACCTGAGCACCTTACCATCAGCACCATGCTTGCGCCAAAAGATCCATCTGCAGCCGATCATCTGACTGCCACGAAGAGCTTTCTCAAGAGTCCAGGTTTTGTTCTTCATGAGCTCCTTCTACTCCTCTTCTGTTGCAACACGCCAATCTGCCACATTGTTAGTGCGCACGGCTTTGCTAAATGTCGTTGGCTTGTTGGTGACAGTGAGGAAGAGGACCTCGAGGCTAGAAGACTCCTGTGAAGATGAAACACTGCACAGGTACAGCAGCTCCTCCAGCAGCCTTTTTTTGCTTCCAAGGCGCTCACATTGCCACAGCGGCTTGTCAGGATTTTGGAATGATCCTCGGAGGCAGGAAAATGGCTGTAGCCGATTAGGAGGAAGGTTCGATGAAGGAGGCAACTGCCGAGAATTTGCTGATGTCAGGAAGGATGACGATGACGGCATGAGCAGGAAGGACCTCAGCATACAAGGCAAAGTCTGGTAGTTAGTATCCCAAGATTCGGGTTTTGGCAAGGAATGGGCGCAGTGCCAATCGGCACGGGCGCTAGGAGCTGGAGGCACCTTGGGAGAGTGGTGCGGGAGTGGCGGAGGAGCATACAGTGACGAAGGCGCTGCGGCAGATGCAGGTGAATGCGGTAGAGTCACGGAGTGATGTTAACTTGATGATGATGATAGCGGGCCTCAGCCAGGAGGAGGGCAATGGCAGAACACGAAGGATGCAGTTGAAGCCACAGCACCGAGGAGCGGGCACAATGTCCTCAGCTCCGAGGGGCGGGCACGAAGTGAGTACTTGATAGAGACTACCGCAACCAGAAGGTGGGCAGGCAAGAATGCAAGGAAGCGAGGAGAGATGAAGTGCTACAGCACAAAGACGGGCAGTGGAGAGGCAAGTGATGCGCCACAGCTTAGAAGCGGGCAGCAGAAGATAGCATGAGGAATGAATGACTTGATAGATAGAACTGATGAATAGGAATTGAACAGAGGCAAAGAAACATTACAGTGGTACAGCAGTTAAGTACTACTACTCTACTCCTAGGTTAGCAGGTGGTAGCCTGCATTTATGGTGGGCGATGCAACGTTTGGAGCTGCAGCCACCTGTTGACTGTTGTTGCTGTTTTCTGGTGCGGAGTCACTTTGTGGTTCCGCACAGTGCTAGGTGTTGGGACTCGACGGGGTCGTCGTCTTGGAGTTGTCACGTAGCGAGGACTGAACCGGGAGTTGCTGGAGGGATCGGTCGTGGCCGACAGGATCTGGCCGTTGGTGGAGGCGGGCTTGATGTTTGTCGGTTGTGGCACCAACGGTTTATCCGTTGTCATTGCTGCACGCGAGAGGTGAGCCAGTCGGCAGATGAGTATTTCCTTTTTAGTGGTTCCGAGCCGAGGAGGGCAGATGAGAAAAGGTGGGTATGGGCAAAATCTTGAGGTCACCGTGTGATCCTTTAAATCTTTTCCGACAGCCCCCCTCAAGGTTACACGGCAACAAGGTGAACTGGGGTGCTGCTGCAAATGGTGGTAGGCTCTGGCGGGCGAAGCTGATGCTGAGTGGTGAAGCACGTTCTCCAATCGACAGGCTTGGAGTGGAGCTGGGTCGTGCTGTGGTGGAGATCAGCTCTTCCACAGTCCTTTGGAAGAGATTCATGAGAAGCTATAGTTGGTGATCTGCTGAGGAAGAGGCCGGTCAGTTGTTGTGGACGGTTGCGGAGATAGTCTGGCAGCAACCAGCGGTCGGTGATTGGCTGCTCGGAGGGGAGCCATAGGTGGTGGACAGCCCTCCATAGAATGGCACGTCCATAGAGAATGGAGTTGCTGAGAGCAAGGGCAACCAAGGTTGAAGGGGCAGTTGCTGGCAGAGAACAGCTGGGCTTGAACGTGGTCAGTGAGGGAGGAGTTGTGAGCAACACGGGGTCCTCAGGAGGAATCTTTTGCTTGTGAGGAGGCGTGTAGAATGTTGACTTTGCAGTGGGAGATGCTTGGTTATGGGGAGGCGAGCCCGGTACTTCTTTGTAGGTGAGGTACTGCTGATGCGAAGGAAGGTTGAGAGCTGCTACTGTTGGTTTCTGGGACGAAGCTGCTGGTACTGGAACAGATTCCTTCATGGTGGATAAAGGCAGGTATTCTTGTTTGGTTGGCTGGTATTTTGAGACAGTGGTGGGGTGGCGGCATTTGTGCGGGGGAATGTAGGTAGTCAAGGCTGTCTTGATGCTGTCTTTTGGAGGTTGGTAGCTGTCTTCAGCTGCAGTTGGCCTTTGCCGCTTGTGTGGGGGAACGTAGGTAGTGAATGGTGTACTGTAGTCGTCGGCCGGGGAAGTTCTGTTGCATGTGTTGTCATTTGCTGGAGGGCTGAAGACAGTGGTTGTTGGACCATCTTCTGGTAGAATTGATTTGCCATAGAAGGCTAGCATAAAAGCGTTGACTTCTTCTGGAGTAAATGGCTTTGTCCAGTCAAAGGGCGGCAGTTCGTAGGCAGCGGTCGGCANAACGGCAGGAGAGAGCGCATTGTTGTGCGGCGAGCGTGACTGTTGCTTCATCAAAGGTGAAGTCAATTGGGGCATCTTCAATGGGGAGTTGCTGGGGAGGCAGGTCCGGCTGCTCAGACGGAAGCACAGTGCATGCTGGTGAAACTGCAGCTGTAGGAGTGTATGCTGCTGCTGTAACATGCTTTGATCGACAGTGATGGAGGCCACAAATGGCTGTGGCAAGGTGCCCAATAGCCCAAAGGAGAGGCACTGTAAGGCGTTGTCAGGTTGATGATTAGATGGCGAGAAGGACTGGCACGGCTGGAGGCAACTTGGCTCATAGTGCTTCCGTTAAACAGTATTGGCACCATTGCAGGATGTTGTTTCTGCTGTTGAACCGACTTGAGCTGGTGCTGATGAGTGACTGTTGCTGCTGGAATGGATGCAGAAGGGCGCTGCATGTAGGGCTTTGGAGATTGTGCCCATAAACAACTCCTTGCCCTTGCAGATGGAGGAGAATGAGGCAACGGCGGTGCGGCTGGCTTGCGCTGTTTAGCGTGGCGGTTCAGGCGTCAGTTAAGAAGGAGGAGGCAACGATGGCGCCAGAGTCTTTCTCTGTGCTCTGATACCATGTCAGGATTTTGGAATGATCCTCGGAGGCAGGAAAATGGCTGTAGCCGATTAGGAGGAAGGTTTGACGAAGGAGGCAACTGCTGAAGACTTGCTGATGTCAGGAAGGATGACAAGATGACGGCATGACCAGGAAGGACCTCAGCATACAAGGCAAAGTCTGGTAGTTAGTATCCCAAGATTCGGGTTCTGGCAAGGACTGGGTGTAGTGCCAACGGGCATGGGTGCTAGGAGCTGGAGGCGCCTTGGGAGAGCGGTGCGGGAGCGGCGGAGGAGCGTACAGCGACGAAGGCGCTGCGGCAGATGCAGGTGAACACGGCAGAGTCACGTAGTGATGTTGATGTGATGATGATGATAGCGGGCCTCAGCCAGGAGGAGGGCAATGGCAGAATACGAAGGATGCAGTTGAAGCCACAGCACCAAGGAGCGGGCCGAAGGTCCTCAGCTCCGAGGGGCGGGCACAAAGTGAGCACTTGATAGAGACTACCGCAACCTGAAGGTGGACAGGTGAGAATCCAACGAAGCGAGGAGAATTGAATTACCATAGCACAAAGGCGGGCAATGGAAGATGGCATGAGGAATGAATGACTTGATAGATAGAACTGATGAATAGGAATTGAACAGAGGCAAAGAAACATTACAGTGGTACAGGAGTTAAGTACTACTACTCTAATCCTAGGTTAGCAGGTGGTAGCCTGCTTTTACGATGGACGATGCAACGCATGGAGCCGCAGTCACCTGTTGACTGTTGTTGCTGTTTTTGGGTGCGGAGTCACTTTGTGGCTCCGCACGGTGCTAGGTGTTGGGACTCGACGGGGTCATCGTCGTGGAGTTGTCACGTAGCGAGGACTGAACGGGGAGTTGCTGGAGGGATCGTTCGTGGCCGACAGGATCTGGCCGTTGGTGGAGGCAGGCTTGACGTTTGTCGGTCGTGGCACCGACCATTTATCCGTTGTCATTGCTGCACGCGAGAGGTGAGCCAGTCGGCAGATGAGTAATTCCTTTTTAGTGGTTTCGAGCCAAGGAGGGCAGATGAGAAAAGGTGGGTATGTGCGAAATCTTGAGGTTGCCGTGTGATCCTTGAAATCTTTTTCGACATGGCTCCACAGAACCATCTGCACCATGGTTGAGGCATGCAGACCTCCGTGGTAGCTGTTGCTTCTTGTTCGGCTGCTCCTCCTTGTCTGCTTTGGTTGCCAGCTGCTTTGCCTCCTGAGATCCCTCTGCTGTCCTGTCACCACTACCTTGTGCACGCTCCTCTTCAGCTTCAGGCTCTTCATATCCCACTGGCTCAAGAGACAGTACAACGTGACTGCTTCCAAAGGGCTCCATTTCCAGCCCTTCACGTTCTCCTTTGTTACCACGTCATGGCTGCGGAAAATCTTGCATACAATGAGTTTGTGCACCCGGTATACCATGGTGTCATAGCCAAGGAAGGTAGCCTTCACATCCTTGGAATCCAGCTTGTTGCAGTTAGCAGCATGCAGGTGGGCAAATGCACCACATCAGAACACCTCGAGGTGTGTGAAATTTGACTTGCTCCCATCCATGCCACCTCCGGCGTCAACTGCACGGCGCATTTCCAGCTCTGGGTTTTCAGGAACACGGCGTTGTTGATTGCCTCTTCCCAGAATGTTGGCGGGAGCTCGGCGTCCTTGAGCATGCTGCAGAAATGCTCCATGAGCGTGCACACTCAACCATGCCATTCAGCTACAGTTTTGCGAGTGGCGTCACCTTGTGTCGGATCTTGCAGTTCTTGAGGAAGTCACGGAAGTCATTGGAGAAGTACTCGCCTCCGTCATCAGTTCAAAGCACCTTCAGAGGCCTCCCACTCTCATTCTGTGTAGCAGCCAACCATGCCTTGAATGCATAAAAATACTCATCGCAGCCCGGAAGAACACCCATGTCTTCTGGAGAGTGGGCTTGCTTCCATTTGATGTTGCTCTTGCAGGCTGATGTACTGGGCTGCTTCACCTGCTGCAGGTGCAGCCCGTGCACCATCGACTACATGTAGGTGATTGTGCCAAAGCCGAGGTGTCCAAGCCGGCGATGCTACTGGCTAATGTCATTGTCTCTTACTCTTGCAGCTGCTGCTGAGGCAGCTGTTGGCACTAGGGGTGTAGAGAAACCCTCAAGGATGCTCAGATCTCACTGATGCATGCTACCAAAGCTTGCAGGAGCCAATGGAGACCAATGGTAAAGGATGTGGAGCACAAGGATCACGGATAGGAATGGGCAGAACACGTCGCATTTAGTAGAACTGAATTGGAACAAATTTTGTTACGTAGCTGTTGGAAATCTCAGACTCCGACAAGAGTTATTCCTTCCCAATAACGATTCAGGTCCGAGACCGAACCACCTTGACCTAACGGCTCTCCGAGTGGCTGGCCATTGAGTCCCGTGTGTCAAGTCATCCCCTAATAATGTGACACCTGTCACCCGCATCCGGCTAACGAAAAGAAGCTGTTGTCATGCCTCTCTATCCTGTTCTGCTGTATATTGTCGAGGACGTTCATTCCCTCGAGTTAACCAGAACAGTTCTGCTCATCCTGTTCCCCTTTGGTTCCGCGACTTTGCCGCCGTGTTCTTGCTCTGTTCCCTCCTCGCTCCTACCGCCTTCGCCCACCATTCTC
>SZWC01012366.1:38690-51284 GCA_023375785.1 Penium margaritaceum | reverse complement strand
GGCGGTGGCAGCAGCAGCTGCACGCTGCCGCTGCTGCTGTTGTGCGCTGCAGCAGCAGCTCGCTGCCGCCGCCGCCCGCTGCTGCTGCTGCGCTGCCGCGCTGCTGCGCTGCTGCTGCTGCTGCGCTGCTGCGTTGCATGCTGCTGCTGCTGCCGCTGCTGCCGCCGCTGCCGCCGCTGCTTCTGCTGCTGCAGCTGCGCTGCGGCTGCTGGTGCTGCTGCTGCCGCTGCGGCTGCTGTTGCCGCCGCCGCCGCTGCGGCTTCTGCGCTGCTGCTGCCGCCGCTGCTGCTGCACTGCTGCTGCCGCGGCTGCTGTCACGCTGCTGCTNATGACAACTGACAGGTCCAGGGCATAAATACCTGCCGCGGCGCACGGCGGGTGTCGCACGCGGCAGTCCAAGAGCTGTCCTAAAACCGGCCCAAAACCACTGTTTTGGCCGTAACTCTGCGCACACATGTAAGAATCCTACGCCGTCTGAACCTAGACGTGCAGAATCAAAAGACGCACGCAACGACTGGTCACATGCATGCATCCATCGACTGACAGCGAGTATGTAATGCAAAAACATGCAAATGGGCCTCATGCCCAGTCCGCCGAAAGGCGCCTACAAGACGTAGAAGTCACAGCAAGGAGTCCCGGTGACATCTGGGGCTCTGGAACAGTGGTCGGTCAGCTCCAGACGGGTAGTCCGCCGCCTGTCGTCGCGCCGGTGTCACCAGGGCCGCCTGCCTCAGGGATCTGCACGAGTATGGACACGGCCGAGTGGTCACAGTAAACTGTACAGGAACGGCACAAAGCACAACACCACCTTGCAAGACCACAAAGAAAAGGATGAATCTCATGTTGGTGATCTCTTCTGATAGAGATGCAGCGTCCTCACTAGTGCATGTCTCGTGAATCACAATATGTAACGCAGAGGAGAAGGAAGTGAAGGGCATGGGGCAGGGGTTGAGGAGGCAAGGGTGTCCACGCACGCTCGTCACTCTTTGCTTTATGGAGATGAGGGAACACAGAAATCCTCCTAGCAATGTTCTTGAGAGGGGTACGCTCCAAGGAACACGACGTGATGGCTGGTGCTAGGAAAGATGGAGTGTGCGAGGAAGCACTTGGAAATGGAGAAGTCGGTCAAACGGAGTGAGCGAGACGGAGGGATACGTACTCCTCCCCTTGGAGCCAGATGTGCATGCATTTGTGCAACACGTCCGCCAAGACTACGGAAAAGAGCAACAAAGAATCTAGCAGCTCCGAGAGAGAAACGAAAACCGGATGAGCCATTTTTGAAAACCGGACGAGCTTCTTGGTTCTCCGAATGACAATCGAGAATAAGTAGAACATGCTCAATGAAGAGCTTTACACAGTCGAGCTAAGAAACAACACATGCAAGATCACCGAGAAAACTGCCCTAGGAGCTGGCCCACGAGAAAACTCATCTGAACACGTGAGAGCAGGGAAGGTGAAGTTGAAACTGTCAGAGTATTGTCGACCACAATAGAGTGTTGTGATTTGTGACGTTCTTGTACAGTCTACTGTGACCACTCGGCCGTGTCCATACTCGTGCAGATCCCTGAGGCGGGCCCTGGTGACGTCGGTGCGACGACGGGCGGCGGACTACCAGCTTGGAGCTGGCCGACTACCGTTCCAGAGCCCCGGACACTGCCGGGACTCCCTGCTGTTTTTCTGCAGCCTGCAGGAGTCTTTTCGGCGGACTGGACATGAGCCCAATTTGCATGTTTTTGCATTGCTTGTCCACCGTCTGATGATGGATGCATGCATGTGACCAGTCGTAGCGTCCATCTTGTGATCTTGCACGTCTAGGTTCAGACGGCGTAGCATTCTGACATGTGTGCGCAGAGTTATGGCCAAAACAGTGGTTTTGGCCCAGTTTTAGGACAGCGCTTGGACCGCCGCGTGCGACACCCGCTGTGCGCCGCGGCAGGTATTTAGGCCATGGACCTGTCATTTGTTCACTCTCTCTGCAAATGCTATTGAAGCATTCAGACACTTCCCCTTGTGTCCCCTAGCCAAACTCTTGCCGTTGCGTGCATGACTTGTGACTGTCGTCACCGTCTGATCAGGCACTGACGCCTGGTCAACGGGAGTGTCGCTAGGAAGCTTCCTTGCATATTCTCATGGTATCAGAGCAGTGAAACAGTTCTCACTGAGCTGTGCAACAGAGACGAAACAGAGCAGCAGCAGTGAGAGTCACCGCTGCAGCAGATCCACTGGGGCCTCTCGAAGACAGCCGGTCGTCGTCAATGCAGCCCACACCCATCACTTGAGACCGTAGCAACAGCGTTGCCACCGTGCCAGCAGCAGCATAGCAGCAGAGCAGCAGCGGCAGCAGCGGCGCCGTAGCAGTAGCTACAACAGCGCGTGGCAGCTGCAACGAGTGAAGCAGCCGCCCGCAGCCGCAGCGGCGGCCGTGGCAACAGCAGCGCAGTGGCGGCAGCAGCAGAGAAGCAACAGCGGCAGCAACAGTAGTGCAGCAGCAGTAGCGGCAGCCGCGGCGGCAACAGCAGAGCAGCAGCAGCTACAGCAACAGCAGCGAAGTAACGGCAGCAGCAGCAGCGCGCGGCGGCGGCAGCGAGCAGCAGCCGCAGCGCGTAGCAGCAGCAGCGGCATTGAGCAGCCGTTGCTGCCACTGCTGCGCACGCAGCCACGCAGCTGCTGCTACAGTTGACAGGCAGCTGCAGCAGCAGCTGAGCAGAAGCTGCTGCGCAGCCTCCGCGTAGTTTCCGCGCAGCCGCCGCGGAGCGGCTGCACGCTCGCGCAGAACCGCAAGAGAAGAAAAAAAAAGGGGGGGGAATCGAGCTGACGTCAGCATTTTTGCTTGCTGACGTCATCAGGTCGTACTGACGTCAGCACCATACTTAGCCAATTGTTTGGCCGGACAGTCAAAAATTTCCAGCGTCTCAACTCCTCCAGAAACGCTGACGCTTTTGAAATCCGACAAAACTGACCTGTCGACCCATACTAAGAGGCGACGAACTCGTCTGACAACAAGGGGAAGGGGACAGGTGATCCCTCCTCCTCCTCTTCTGGGGTCCTGAGCCCACGCTCGCAGGCCATTGAGGATCTGCGGAGCCAGCAGGTTGAGATGCGTCGCCTACAGCGGGAGCAGACTGATGCCATCCGTACGCTGACTGAGCTTCTGCGTGCCCAGTCCACGGTCCCACGGCAGGTTTCTGAGGGAGTTGCCGGCGTCACGGTTTCTACACAGCAGTCGGCTCAGGTACCAGTGACAGGAGCTCGACCTGACCCACCACCTTCTGACCTCCTGGATGATGATCCATTCATGCCAGGCATGACAGACGACTCCCCGAATTATGAGATTCGAGTTCTTCAGGAGCGCCTCCGTCAGCTGCAGACGGGCACCAGATATCCTCGGTTTCCTACGGTGCGATCGTCACCTAACTATCCCGGTGACTATCCCCTTCCAGGAGTCTTCCTCGTCCCTCGTCCTCCTCGGCCTGCGGTTGCTCTCCCCACGGAGCGGCAACCCAAGGACTTTGAGACAACACCTCCACGGTACATCGCTGAGGACGGCTTCGACTACTGGGAGATCCTCTTTCAGGTTTGGGCTACTTCAGAGGGCGTGTGGCCCTACTACCATAGCCCGTATCAGCCTACAGACCCAGCACAGGTGCTGACAGCAGCCAGGGCGATGCGCGGACTCCTCTATGCCATGCCACGCGAGACCGTCGTTGATTTCCGCCCCTTCCTTGGCGAGCCCGGCACAGGCACCGGCGCCGATCCACACGGAGGTTGGGATCTGGCCTTATCCCTGCTGGCCGCAAAGATGCACGCCACCCGTGCACCACACATTCGTGCCTTCCACTCTCTCCGTCAGGGGCCTGCAGAGCCTGTAGCTGATTATTGGCTACGCGCCATGCGCATCTACACGCGCCTTGGGACCTCAGGAGGCACACAGCTGTGGACGCTCCGTACGATGATGCTCGGAGTTCGCCTTGAGTACACTAACATCTTCACACGGTACAGTGACGCTGTCCTCGAGCCCTTTTCAACCACTCTGCAGCTTCTCCCTTGGGCGCATCAGCTCTTCCTGCAGGTGACTTCAGCCCGCGAGGCAGCCGTGGCCCATCAGGAGACTTCCCTTGCTGCAACAGTCGTCGCATCACCACCATCTTCCCTCCTGCAGTCTCCTTCTTCATCCTCCATCACGTCCTCATCTTCCTCCTCCTCTTCGGCCCCGCCCACACCCACTCAGACATAGGGTGTTGTAGCAGCAGCTCAGGGGAAGAAGAAGGGAAAGCGTGGATCAAGTCAGCAGTAGTCACAGCAGCAGTCGTCAGTGGTAGTAGTGGACGTTCTGTTCACTGCTACAACTGTGTAGGCGCCCATCGCTACACAGAGTGCCAGCAGCCGCTCGACTGGGCGCGGATTACTCGTGGGCTCCAGGCTGCACACGCCCTCCGTTCCACGTCCAGCACGTCATCCTCGCCATCCTCTGGACGCGTTGCGGCCACAACTGTAGCTGTTCCCGCTTCCCCACCGGCGAGTAGCAGCGATTCGGACCCACGCGACTGCACCATCGCTGAGCTCTGACATCTTCTGGCGCTCCGCTTTCAGGGAGGTGCGAGTGTATTGTCATCGTCGGGTGGTCCACAGACTGTCTGTCCGTCCGTTCCTGTGACTCGTGATGACGTGTGTGGGGGAGCACGGTCAGCATGTGAGGATGATGGGCCTGACTGCACCGATTGGGTTCATGAGTCTCATCTTTGTGCCCTGCGTCGTTCCTCTCCACTGACGCCTCAGCGTCCCTCTGATGCCGAGTGTTCCATTGCCCGTTGTACAGTGACGTCCAACAGTCGTGACTCCGGTGGCACTTGGATCATCGATTCTGGTGCCACAAATCACATGACATGTCGTCGTAGTGATTTTGTTGTTCTCGGTCCTGTCACGTCTTTCCGTTCCATCCGTAGAGGCTCTGGTCAGTCCTTGCCAGTCCATGGTGTTGGGGTTGTATGTTTCGACGGTCCGTCTGGCCCGTTGTACCTTTTTGACGTGCTGTTTGTGCCTCATCTTGAGATCAGCCTGCTTTCTGTGCGTGCCTGCACACTGATGGGTCTCTCTGTGGAGCATACCGCAGACTCAGCGACTGTGACTGCTACTGACACTCGCAGTGTTGTCCTTCGTGCCTCTATCGTCGATGATCGGTATCGCGTCTCTCGTACCTCCTCCCCTTCCTCTCCTTCCCCCTCCGGTCGGGTCTTTGTCATTGGTGTTCTGTCTCTGGAACACCAGCGGTTGCTTCATCACCGTCTGTGTCACGTGGGCTTCGATACTGTGTCGAAGCTCATTCGGACACAGCCAGGTCTCGGTCTTGACGCGGCTTCATTCGAGAAGCCACCCAAGACCGACTATCTCTTTTGCGCTTAGGGAAAGATGCACCGATGCACCTACCCTGACTCTCGTTCCCGAGCACTTCGGCCTCTCGAGTTAGTTCACTCAGACCTTCTCGGTCCTCTTCCGGTCGAGTCCCTATCTGATCGGGGCCGGTATGTTCTGACTCTGACTGATGACTTTACCCGGATGCGGTGGGTCTACAGCCTGCGTCAGAAGAGCGACGCCGCCCTTGCGGTTCGACTCTGGCTAGTGATGGCTGAGCGTCAGTCACGTCACACGCTACATACTTTCCGCTCGGATCGCGGCGGTGAGTTCCTTGGCGAGATGGACGGATTCTTTGCNCTTCGGCCTCTCGAGTTAGTTCACTCAGACCTTCTCGGTCCTCTTCCGGTCGAGTCCCTATCTGATCGGGGCCGGTATGTTCTGACTCTGACTGATGACTTTACCCGGATGCGGTGGGTCTACAGCCTGCGTCAGAAGAGCGACGCCGCCCTTGCGGTTCGACTCTGGCTAGTGATGGCTGAGCGTCAGTCTCATCACACGCTACATACTTTCCGCTCGGATCGCGGCGGTGAGTTCCTCGGCGAGATGGACGGATTCTTTGCCGAGCACGGGATTTTTCACCAAGTCTCCGCTCCTGCTACCCCTCAGCAGAATGGTGTTTCCGAGCGTTGGAACCGCACCATGGAGGATGCGGTTCGCGCTGTGCGGTCTGAGTGCGGTCTCCCTGAGTCCTTTGTCTTTGAGGGTTTCGCCTACATGACTTGGGTCTGGAACCGCCTCCCGCACGCTCCGCTTCCGGACCATCTTACACCGTATGAGCTCTGGTTTGGACACCATGCTGACCTTCGTCTCGCTCGCGTCTGGGGCTCCCTGGCCTCCGTGTGGTACACCGAGGACCAGCAGGGGTCCAAGGTCTCACCTCGGGGCCACTTGTGTGCCTTCGTAGGCATTTCCCCGCGGTCGAAGGCTTGGCGCTTCTGGGACCCTACTCGTCGTCGCGTCATTGAGTCACGGGACGCGCTCTTTTTCGAGTCTCTCACCTACCGTGACCTGGCTTCGATCACGACACTCTCCGCCACACATGTTCCTACCTGTGAGGGTTCTCGGCGGATGGGGGAGACTTCTACGCCAGCAAGCACCTCTCATCAGGCTGATGTGTCCGTTCGAGCCCCCTTCACCTCTCGGTCTCCGGCCCTTGATGACCTGGCGATCATCACTGTCGGTCCAGAGACCTCGTCCGTACAGCCAGTTTCACACCCCACAGGTGTCCGTGCTTCAGCTCCCGCGCCTACTTCCGCGCCACCGGGCAACCCTCTTTCTGTGTCTGGTCCAGTCTCGCCTACTCTCATCCCTGCGTCTGCTGGCACTCCTGTCTCTGTGTCAGGTCCAGTCTTGCCCGCTCCTACTGTCACATCCAGCCCCGTGTCTCCCACACACGCGTCTCCTCGCACGACATCACTGGCTGCTTTGTCTCAGCCCCCACCAGCTGTGGTCGTGCCTGTTCCTGAGCCTGAGGTGCGCCCCTCGAGCTCAAGTTACTCCCGTGAGCCCGGTGGTCGTCTTCGACCACTGGATTCCGGAGCTCAGCGAGCGTCGGGCCCCGCACCCAGGCGCCCCTCTCGCAGCATCACGAGTGGTGACCCCGGCACAAAGGCCCTAGGCCTGAGTGTCCGCATTGAGCTCACAGAGGTACATCCAGCGTGCCCCGTAGGACACGATCTCTTCACTCGCGAGTTCCATATCGCTTGAGATGCAGCAGCTCATCTTGTGGTCGTCAGGCCTAGCACCGAGGCGTGTGCCCTTGCCACGCACAGCTCTCCCTCTATGGCGCCCGACCCGGGCACCCTGAGGGAAGCTCTCTCATCACAGGATGCTGACGCCTAGAGAGCTGACTGCGAGGATGAGCTTCGCGCTATCCGAGAGCATAGAGTCTACGAGCTTGTCGACCTTCCGCCTGGGAGGAAGGTTATTCAGGTCAAGTGGGTCTTTCGCAAGAAAGTGAAGCCGGATGGCTCACTCGAACGCTACAAGGCCCGCTTGGTCGTCAAGGGGTACTCTCAGATTGAGGGCGTCGATTACACTGATACTTTTGCCCCTGTCGGCCGCATGACCTCAGCTCGAGCTCTGTTCGGTGTAGTGGCTCAGCATGACNATCACACCGAGCCATGTGTCTCCCACACCCACATCTCCTCGCACGTTATCACCAGCTCCCTTGCCTCAGCCCTCCCCAGCTGCGATTGTGCCCATTCCTAAGCCGGAGGTGCGCCCCTCGAGTTCGGGTTACTCCCGTGAGCCTGGTGGTCGCCTTTGACCATTCGACTCCGAAGCTCAGCGAGTGTCTAGTCCGGCGCCCAGGCGCTCTACTCGAAGCATCGTGAGTGGTGATCCCGGCACAAAGGCCCTAGGCCTGAGTGTCCGCACTGAGTACGCAGAGGTACATCCAGCATGTCCCGTAGGATATGATCTCGTCACTCGCGAGTTTCATATCTCTTGTGATGCAGCAGCCAATCTAGTGGTCGTCAGACCTAGCAGTGAGGCATACGCTCTTGTCAAGTAGAGCTTTCCCTCTATTGCGCCTGATCCCAGCACACTCAGGGAAGCTCTCTCGTTAGAGGATGCTGACGCATGGCGTGCTGCTTGCCACGATGAGCTCCGTGCCATCCGAGAGCACGGAGTTTACGAGCTGGTCGACCTTCCACCTGGGAGGAAGGCTATTCAGGTCAAGTGGGTCTTTTACAAGAAGGTGAAGCCGGATGGCTCACTGGAACGCCACAAGGCCCGCTTGGCCATCAAGG
Organism: Penium margaritaceum; assembly: GCA_023375785.1. Taxonomy (NCBI): domain Eukaryota; kingdom Viridiplantae; phylum Streptophyta; class Zygnematophyceae; order Desmidiales; family Peniaceae; genus Penium; species Penium margaritaceum. The sequence continues at coordinate 43,119 of SZWC01012366.1, read as the reverse complement.
GGTATTCTCAGATTGAGGGCATAGATTGCACTGACACCTTTGCCCCTGTCGACCGCATGACCTCAGCTCGAGCTCTGTTCGGTGTAGTGGCTCAGCATGACTGGGAACTGCACCAGATGGATGTGAACAATGCGTTCCTCCATGGCTCTCTGGATGAGGAGATTTACGTGGCTCAGCCACGAGGCTTTGAGGACGGTGACAAGGTCTGGCGCTTGCGCAAGTCCTTGTACGGCCTCAAGCAGTCTCTGCGGGGTTGGAACCGGGAGATCACCGGCACTTTGACACGTGCGGGATATGTACAGAGCAAGGCAGATCCCTCGCTCTTCATCCTACCGACACCTGTGCGGTTCACCGCCATCCTGGTCTCTGTCGATGACCTTCTGATCGCGTCTCCGTCCCTGGAGGCCGTGAAGGAGGCCAAGGCTATCCTTCAGACTGCCTACAGGATGAAGGACCTCGGTCCTGCATTGGTGTTTCTTGGTATGGAGATCGTGCGAGATCGCAGGCGTCGGACACTGTTGTTGCATCAGGCCCGATATGTAGGAGTCATGGGGGAGAGTTTCAGCGATCTCCTTGGTGTAGTGCCCACCGCTTCCACACCTCTTACACCCGATGGGCAGGATGCCCTAAAGGTGGATGATCCCACATAGCTGGGGGAGATGGTGGACGTGACCTTGTACCTCCGTCTCATCGGGTCTCTCATGTACCTGGCCACTACCACACGTCCTGACATCGCTTTCGCTGTCAACCTTCTCGCTCAGTTCTCGCAGGCTCCTCGCGCCAGAGCCCTTCACGCGGGTGTGCGAGTGGTGCGGTACGTGGTCTCCACACCGTACCTCGGACTCTGCTTTTGTCGGCAGTGTTCGATGGTCCTTGATGCCTACACTAACAGCGACTGGGCTTGGAGCCCAGATGGACGCAGCTGTACTGGCTACGTGTTGACATGGTGTGCTCCTTGCCATGAGTGCCGTTGAGTGTACTCCCTGGTTTGACCACTGAGGAGTCGTCAAACACCTGATCTGACTTTGGATTTGGATTCCTTGGAATTTTCCATGCAGGATCGAGCTTTGAATCGCTCGATTTGAGTGAGTATTCAGAAAGTTAGCCTAGCCCGAAAATCGGGTGTTTGGGGGGTGGAATCTGGTACCCGCCATGGGTGACGGTATAATCCACCACCAGTGATCCGAGTTCGTCCCCAACGAGCTCCAAATGCACCAGGGCCATAAAGGAAGCAACCAGAGAGTTCTCCTTGACCAGGGTGAACTTCTCCTTGACTTCTGGGCGAGGAAAGGCGCTTCGACGGGTCATCGTCGAAGCGCCTCCCGTTGCCTAGCGTGAAAGGCAAGGTGGGCGGCTCCACCAAGGGTTACGTCGACGGCCGTAGCAGGGGCTCTACTGCTCCGTTTTGGGCGTGCTTGGATGCGTTGGAAAGCTTAGATCATAGGATATAAGTATCTGATATAATCTCACTATGCTAAGTAACAAAATCGTGTTTCGATTCAGTTCTACTGAATGCGACGTGTTCTGCCCACTCACATCCGTGATCCTTGTGCTCCACTCTCTTCACCATTGGTGTCCATTCGCTGCCCCAAAACCTTGGTAGCGTGAACCAGCAAGAGCTAGGCATCCTTGAGGGTGCCTCCACACCCACTAGAGCCAACAAAGGGTTATGGGCCCACGTGCCTAGACGGACCTTAGCTCTTCAAGCTTCACGCTACCGCCGCGCGCCATGGCAACGACCGAGCAAGAGAGCATCGGCGCCGTCTCCAAGTTTGATGGGAACGGCTTCCCCTTGTGGAGGTGGCAATTTGAGGTCTACCTTGATGACAAGGGCCTGCTTGAGCTGGTCAACGGTGAAGAGACCGCGCCTCCGGATACCGCGACGCCGGAGGAAGTGGACAAGTGCAAGAAAACGCAACAAGAAGGCGCTTGCACTGTTGGTGTTAGCGCTTGCTCCGCCGCAGCGCGCACTGATTCAAGGATGCACGGAGGCCGCGGAGGCCTGGAAGAAACTCTGCACCATCTACCAGTCCACCAACCTCGCTAACCAACTCTTCGTCTTCAAGAGGCTCCTCACCCTCCGAGCCAACGAAGGCGACGACATCATGGAGATCCTGCAGCAGATTGAGTCCCTTACTGCCGAGTGCGTAGCCATCGGATGGAAGGTCGACCCTCAGCTGCAAGCCATGATCCTCCTTCTGGCCTTGCCGGACAGTTGGAGTCCCATGATCACCGTCGTAGGCGGCTGGTCCGCCGATGAGCTGAAGTATCCGAAGGTGGCTGAGTACGTCTGCAACGAATGGATGCGGCGTGGTGGGAGAGAGAATGGGGCGACATCGACTTCCGCCTATGCCGTCCGCCCTCAAGGTGGAGGGGGAGGCAAGAAGGGGAAGGGGAAGGGTGCCAACCAGGGCACCAAGAGAGGTGACAACAAGGGGGAGTGCTACAATTGTGGCAAACAGGGCCACTACGCACGTGATTGCCCCAACAAGAAGTCGGACCAGCCCAGGAAGGGCGGGAAGAAGGACACCCAGGCTATGATGGCCAGGGATTCTACCGACTTGACAGATCCGGAAGTCACGGTGATCGACTCCGGATCAGGCCGCCACACACAATGCAACCGGGCGGCATTCGTCACCTACGGCGCCACCGAGCGGCGCATGACAGTGGCCAANGGCAAAACAGAGTTGGCCGCGGGCGAAGGCAATGTTCGCATCGAGTCGGTGGTGAACGGGAAAGTCATTCCGTGCACCATCTACGACGTGCTCCACATGCCCAACTTTGGGGCAAACCTGCTGTCAGTGAGACGCCTTACCGACAAGGGGCTCGAGGTGTTCTTCAACAAGAAAGAGGCCATCATCCGGAAGGAGGGGGACGGCGAGGTAATTGCACGTGGCAAGAGGGAGGAGGACTTGTACCTTCTCCGTACCAAGGTTCTTGCCGATGCGGTGAGGACCGATGCCGCCAACCTCGCGACGAAGGATGAAGGGGACCTGGACCTATGGCATCGTCGCCTATGCCACATCGCTCCCTCAACTGTGAGGGACATGGCAAAGAAGGAAGTGGTGCGCGGTCTTGAGGTCAAGAGCCTCGACGCAGCCAAGAATGCCGTGTGCGAGCCGTGCGTGGTCGGCAAGGCGAAACGGCAGCCATTTGATGGCGAAGGAACGCGTACATCGGCGAAGTTGGAGGTGGTGCACATGGATGTGTGCGGACCGTTTGAGCCCTCCATTGGTGGGGCACGCTACTTCGTCACCTTCATCGATGACCACAGCCGCAAGCTCTACCTCTACATCATCAAGAGGAAGAGCGATGTCTTATCGTGCATGCAAGAATTTGTGGCGGCTGTGGAGCGGCAAACGGAGTTGAAGGTGAAGGCGTTCCGGAGTGACAACGGTGGCGAGTACGAGGGCTGCTCGGCATGGATGAAGAGCAAGGGGATCGTGTGGCAGAAAACTACGCCACACTCTCCGCAGCAGAATGGCGTCGCCGAGAGGGCAAACCGCACCATCCTCAACATGGTCCGGTCCATGTTGAGTGATGCCGGCCTTGCGCAGCGGTAGTAGGGCGAGGCGGCACGGACAGCGGCGTACATCATGAATCTGACGCCGACGAAGCCGCTAAAAGACGTGGAGTCCAAGGTGTGGAAGACGCCACAAGAAGTGTGGAGCGGGAGGAAGCCAACTATGGCACACCTCCGCACGTTTGGTTGTGTTGCACATGCTGTTGTGCAGGCACGGGAGGGGCGGGGCAAGCTGGACCCGCGGACTCGCCGGTGCATCTTCGTCGGGTACGAGAGCGGGAGCAAGGCGTACCGGCTCTTCGACCCGCGGAGGTAGCAGATCGTGAAGAGTCACGACGTCACGTTCGACGAGGCCAGCCGTTGGACGGACAAGGACGCGGGTCACTCCAAGCGTGGGGAGTGGCTGCCACTTCTTGAGGGGGAGACGCCGGAGGACGCAAAAGAGGGTGACGTCCCATCGGCTCCAGCCGGCGAGAACCATCCGGGCGATGTGGGAGCGGCTGATTTGCATTCAGCCGTGTCGGACAATGAGTCTGAAGCGCCGGCAGCAGTGGAGCTGAACGAGGAGGCGGGGAGTGAGCCCGCATCTCCACGGTCCCCAAGAGAGGGGGAGCAGGCCAGCGGTGCGAGTGGCACCGTGAGGGGGCAGCAGCAGCAGCAGCAACAGCAGCAGCAGCAGCAGCAACAGCAGCAGCAGCAGCAGCCTCAACAGCAGCAGCCCCGGAGAAGCGGACGCGCAAGGAGGACGACAAAGAGGTACGATGCCGCAGAGGGCATCTGGACTGGGCTCGCTCGAGCGTTCTTTGCGCAAGAGGAGCCCGAGACCGTCAAGGAGGCGTTGCAGCGGAAGGATGGGGCTGAGTGGGAGGGAGCTATAAAATCTGAGCTCGCCTCCCATGAAGAGAA
>SZWC01012366.1:11944-26263 GCA_023375785.1 Penium margaritaceum | reverse complement strand
GGCTGCGACTCGAAATCCGGTGGATAATCGACCGGATTGAGTAACAAAAATACCATCTGGAGAAATTGCTCCGGAAGGCCTGCCGAGGCGTCCGGTGGATAATCCACCTGATCAGGTGGATCATCCACCGGATCCAGTAGTTCAGGTTGTTACTGGGGGACAGCCAAAATCATGGCTCGACGTCCGAAACTCAGTAGTACGTTTTGTTACTCGGGGACTTAGTCAAAATTCTGACTGCAGGTCTGCGGACAGGTTTCGAACCTCGTCACGCCCCATCACCAAACTCGACCCAAAAGTGGGTAGGGTGCGTGGAAACAGTGCAGGGGACCCCTACACCACGTTCAAAAGGACATGCGCCTCGGGAAAGGCGCTTCGCACGTGAAGGAAGGCGCCACGGCGTGTGCGCGCCATGGAGGCGTTAGGCGTTTCTGTGGTGGGTGAAACCTGAGCTTCGGCAAGCATAACTTGAGCTACGCTTGGCCGAATCATGCGCGGTTTGGTGCGTTGGAAAGCTCATGACTAGCTCTATAATTTTTGTGATCATGTCTATGTTCAAAATATAACGCAAAACGCCGTTATTCCCTTCGCAAACTGACTGTCTCTAAATTCCTGCTCACATAGCGTGAGGCGACCATAAAGCTCACGCTCAGTCTCAGATTCGCCCAAAACAGTAGACGTGAACCACTAGAGTCTATCAGACAAACTTCGGGACTGCACCACGCGGATTCCATCCTGACAGATGTTGTGTTCGGGGGAGGAAGCGATGCGGAGAGAACTTTGGGAAGTGGAGGTGGAGGTAGAAGAGGGATCTTGTCACGGTGTCACAAGCATACGACAAGATAGCATAGACAACATGAGTTATATATGGTACAAGGTTAGTTGGTGAGAATGCAGGCAGACAAAAGCAAAAGAGAATGAGAATAAAGGCGGTAGGAAGCTTCAAACAAAGGAGGGCATGCAGTAAATTCTAGGTTGAGTTTCAAGGTCTGAGGTAGACAAGCGCATGTCCAGAGAATGAGCGAGAGAGGGAGGACAGAGTTGAAATATGGCGGAAGGGGCCGCGGAACCAAAGGCAAACTTGATGGAGATATAACTGTTCTGGGTTGAACTCGAGTGAAAGAAAACCTTTGGCATATTTATGCAGAACAGAATAAACATGCGTCAGATTGTCTTCCTACAGCTAGCCAGACTCGGGTGACAGGTGTCACCATATGAGGTGGTGTTTTATGGAGTTTCATACCACCTCCTTCTCTACATACTCGCCCCAAGCTCACCCCGATCCCACTTCATGACACACACAAAAACTCAACCGTCTAGTCCAGATTGGATGAAGGGCATCACTGGTAATGGAGGCCGCCATCCTGGACATGGCCCTTTCAAGGCCAATTGACATTCGCAGTGAAGCAAAAACTACTAATCCTACAGTCATGAAGCCTTATCCCCCCTTCTCCACCTGATAAAATGAACACAAACATGAACACATGAAGTGTAACAGGCTGATTCAACTGACAAACACAATCTCCTAAATCAGTTTCTCCACTCACACAACATCCACATTGAGATTCTAACATAATCACACATCACCAATGAGGAATCCCTTATGTATCCGTGGTTGTCAATACATTACAACCCCAAGCTCTAGACATCACTCTCTGTCTACACAACATGAATAGTTGTAGCTACACACAAACGTGTCCAAATACAAGACCCAAAAACACTTATCACTGGTCGGGCGTTCTCCATCACCATGTAGTGGAAGACGTCGCTAGTCCGCATTACTGCTCTATATGCCCCCTCCACTCCGACGGACCATCCTGCCTTCTGGGAGGAACTCCACACTCTACTCAACCCCTCCCCACCATGCCTTCTGCTTGATGACTATGGCGCAGTTACTCAATAAATTGACCACCTTCTCCCATCATGAGACACGGACGCCAGTACTCTCATGGAAATTCTTGCAAGTCTAGGACTAGTCGACAAATTCCCCCGGTTCCATTCCTCAGCAAAAGAATACACATATTGCCATTTGGCATCCAATTCTGACTTCCAACTTGACCGCATATACTATCACCCAGAGCTCCCTACCCTTATTCATCAACTTGTTCACGTCCCACTTTTTCTACCGCTCGTGGACCACTTCAACATCAGCATGGTATCCATCCTCCTCGCACCTCAGTCGACTCGTAAAATTAATTTCATGAAGGTGAATGTCTCTCTATTCAATAGACCCATCGTCTGCAATATACTTCCAACCTTAGTGCAACAACAGTGGCTCCTCAGATATTACATGCTTACTACGTGTGTCAAGCAATTCAGCTCGTGTGAAGCCCCACACGGACCTAAGATGCTATAAACATGGAGTGCTAGCTTTCAGCTACCCATTATTCATATGAAAATACTCCCAACCCTAACCTCTTGGCTCAAATTCACTCCAGACAAGGAAAATTGCAAGCCTTCCTGGTGAACTGGGTCCTCCCTTACCGCAAAAACGCAATTCTACAATGTAACACAGAAGGAACTTGGGATTCATCCCTTCAAACGCTTCGTACTTCCTCACCCAGAACTAGATACTTGTACTCTGGCACTGCAATACGCGGACAATACCTTCCATACCTCCCCGGCCGAGCTCTCATGAATTACGTTAACCTTCTTCTACCCCATTTACCAGTGACCGGCACACATAGACTCCTTCACACCTATTCTTCCTCCTCTATACAGGAAGTGTATTCCTGATAAAGTTCTGGGGCAACTCACTAGAACAATTTCTTGTAGTGCAATTGCCGACACCCCTCTAAGCCATCTGGCTCACAAGACTCCTGAACCAGACGGACTGCAGGAAAATTTTGCAAGCTTTTCATCCCAAAAATTGCTAACAAACTCATCAATCTGTATAACCAACTACTCTCAAACCCAACTCAAGTCGAGGACTCTAACATCATCCATAAAAAAGGGGATCCCTATGGCATTGCTAACGATCGCCCAATCTTCCTCCCAAATGTTGGGTGCCAAATCTTGGTAAAACACCGAGCAACACAACTAGAAAAATGACTACATCACATCGTTTACGAAGATCAAACAGGGTATGTCCCAAGCCATTATATCCAACATTCCCTCACACAACTGTATGTCCTCCACCATTGGTTGATGCATATGTCCTCCCCGTTTTACTTTCTAGCGGCTGACTTTGAGAAAGCCTATGATTCCCTCAACGGCGGCTGCCTCTTCACAGCTCTTCAGCATCTCCGCATCTCCCTGCAATTTATACTATGGGTACCAATTCTTCATCACACAACCAAAATTCACTTTCTTATCAACAGGGATCTCATGAAAGAAATTTCCCGTCACTGAGGACTTCGAAAGGGATGCTTGCTTGCTCCCCTCCCAATAATTTTTGTAATGGAGCATATTACAAACCACTCCAGGTATCACCTTCAAGGAAATGCAATCACTTATGACTTCAGAAAATCACTTGTTGGATATGGTACAGTCAAAACACTAGATCGCTCCTCCCACAATGAAGTACAGGTTGCTGTGCGGGTCCTCAGCACATGTGGCCGATACATGGAACTGCACACTAGCTATCAGAAAAGCCACCAAATTTTATTAGGGCCTCAGTCCTCCTTACCAAAAAAATCCCCATTCTAGTCCTTGACTCGCGCACTCGTATCTTGGGCAACATGTTCACACCCACCTTACGAGCGGAACATACATGGAACCCCATCGTTTGCCACCTACAAGCATCGATGGCTTTCGGGCGAATGCTCGACACTCTCTATAGTCGCGCAAGCAAGCAAATGTATTTAATTCTTTCAAACCAAAATAAGAGCAGTGGAAATAAACCCTTGATATCCATACACCAGTGAAAACTCACCCCAATCTTCTCATCCTTGAAAGACACTCTACTTTAGGGTCTTCGCTAGGCCCCACATTCCGAGTTACCAAATTTCATGTCCTCTTTCACTCACTCAAATATACCATCGTATACTGCGAGGGCACAACTTCACTCCATCGTACGAAGCAAACTTGGTGACAAATCTTGTTGAAGTTCACTCTGAATGGTGATTCATCTGGGCAAAACACATCTTCTTGCCCTTGAAGACAAAACCAAAAACATTTGCTATGTTATCCTTTCCCGGTCATTCCCTGTCACTAGACGCACCCGCTTCTGCATATCTGGACCAAATGAATGCCCAAGTCGTGTTGACGGGGAAGCCATCAAACACTCCTCCTTGTCTCCAACCAATGAATGAAAGGCTATGAACCCTTTTCTCCTCCATCTTCCCTGCCCACCCACCAACGAACGATTACCTCCTGTTTGGACCATTCAAACCAAAACCTTTCAATGTCACATGGAATATCCTTTGTCGTTCCCTCTTTCACATTGTATGGCGCCAGCGTTGGGCTAAGCCAAGGTCCTCTCCTGTGGAAAAAATTATCATCATCTTACTCAATTCCTTCCAAAAACACATATGGAATTTATGTGCCATTCTTACCTGAAAGAACTCGAAATGGTCTCGTTCAAATCCGAAATCATTGGAAGATGACTTTGCGAAAGCCCTTGTCATGAATTTATTTTACTAGTAAATATACATATATATTTCCTTTTCCTCGCCTCTCGCTTGCCCTTCTGGAGGGAAATTTTACACCTTTATTTGCCCTAATGTCAAGTTCTCTTGGGCCGAGTTCAACGCTCGGGCTTTCTTGGCGCTGAAGTAGCCCCCCCGCCTCGGTCGGCTACGACGAGGAGCATTAGAAACCACGTTCCCAATGCTATATCAGGTTGAGGAAAGGATTGTTCAGTGTGGTGTCAGAGGAACCGTCACCTTGGAGGTCTCTTGCTGCGTCGCTCTCCGCTCTCAGCCGCTCTCAGCCGCTCCCAGCCGCATTCAGCCGCAATCAACGAAGATCTTCGAGGACCCCCGACGTCTCTCGCCATGGCGGCGCCCCTAATCACGGAGACCGGTCCACGTCAACGCGGACAATCTCCTGAGACAAGATATCTACCGACCTGCACTCCAGCTGTCCAACCGTCTGCCAACACGCCCAGGCGATCGGGGCCACATCCATCGACGCCACGCAAACCTCGAGACCAAGCCCGCCAAACCCAAGGATGGCGCGCATGCATCTCAATCTTCGTGGTCATACTAACGTGGCTCCATTCTGAGCAGGTGACGGTACATGGAGGCACATACCCGTCCCGTATCAACATCACACGGACAAAAACCAGCTGGACGAATGGGCTCATTGTAAATTCTTGGCATCCCTACACCGGGCACCATCATAAGCCGCATCGAAGGGCCATGGACAAGTACAACATGCCCCACATGCCCCACTCTGCGCTATCTCGGGAATGCCAGCTTTTCGGTCGTCTCCGGCTGCGACCTTATCTCTCATGGGCAGAAAATTCGAGTTTCAGAAGCCCGGGTCTTTACTTCAGAAAAAATCACTTGAGTACTCCGGGGACCACTAACCAGGCTCCGCGAAGACCTCCAAAAAAGTGGGCAAAAAGGATTTTGGAAAAAAAAGAAAGCCCGGAGGCGCCTGAGTTACCAAGACGACTCCTGACGACATTTCCCCTGTTCTGCCATCCGTTTCCCATCTCCCGCCCAAGTTTCCCCGTCCTAAGCCGAGGTGAGTCCAACTCTGACACATCACCGAGGGACAACTCTCCTTTTTTCCGTCACATTCTCCACCAGCAACCTCCGCTACCTCAGCTGTCGCTGCAGCAACCACTATGGCCACAGGCACGACCTTTTGCACCCCGATCGCAGGTCTTCTCCTTCTCTCGCGCTGAATCCCCTCTGGCTTGCTGTCCAAGGTTTTTCATACCCGCCCCATACGCAAGTATGGCAGGCCAAACTACCAAAATTCATCCCCCAATCCCACACACCCCGTACACCCATACGGTCGGTATCTCTCAATCCCCGCACTTCAGTGTGGTCGGTTCCGCCCCATCCGGTCCTCTTGGCTTAGGCCAGACACTATCTGCTTCTGTCAAACCGCCCGCAAACTCTACACCCATTAATTTCCTTCCGCTCAGAACGGCTTGTCATCTTTTTCAGACCGGTTTTCTAACCAGTGATTTCTTTCCTCCTCCTTGCAATTCAGGGCCAACCAACATGGAAGGAGTGAGCAACGACAGTGACACTCCGACGATCAACGGTCTTGCAAAAACCTTAGAAGTGTCGGCGCATTTTTCAGCCTCAGCAGGAGGCACTACTGCTGGTGCTGGATGTGCCGGGGGCACAGTGATTCTGCCTCGCCCCGTCCAGTCAATTTTCGATAAACCGCCAGAAGTCAATGGAACGGGCTCCGCACCCTCCTCAGGCCCCAGCACACCAAGAGACTCAACTGACGCATCATCCAGTGGCCTCTCCAGTGGCCCTCCTCTCCTCACTCGTCACACACACACTAACTCCACATTTTTCCTGTCTGACACTTGCAGGAGACTCCACGGCGGACAGCCACCCTCAAGTGCCGGCCAATTGCGACAGTTCTCAAAAGATTCTAGCTCCTTTTCCTCTACATGGGCTCAAGCAATAAGCCAAGATGATACGCCACAACATCCTAGTCCAAGTCCTATTAGCATGCGTAGACGTCAACGTCCATATGCACATCTAAGTCGTCCTAGCTTTTCTCATCTTCCAAGTCTGTCTAGCAATAGTCAGTCCCTAGTCTGGCCAGCGATCCCTTTTCGAGGAGAAAGCAGTTCTTGTGAGGTCCTTCTATCTTTTGCTGTGGGGACAAAGAGACCGCCATGTGGCTTAGGTTTGATTTCGGGAATATCAATGCATCCATCAGTTACTCCTGCCCTCTTCCCCCTCCCGTTCACACCTCAACGTTACACACCGCATCTGTCAAGAAAAGCAAACAAAGCACTAAAAAGCAAAAACTATGACCCAAACAGAGTGCTTTGGTTTTTGCCTTTCACAACGATTCCCCCGCTATTTGGTCACCTCTCTCGCTCCTGTCATTCCCATGAAGAACCCCACCCCAACTCTGGCCCATCACCTCACAATCATAGGCATTACCACAATTTTAAGACAGATCCTCGGAATCTGTTCAACAAGGCCTTTATCTGGAAGATCTCAATCCTAATGGCAGTCCTCTCCCTTGACAAGAAACTCTACAAAGCAGGGGTTTTCATCCGTTTCCTTCACCAGTCCAAGTGGCACATATCAGGCCTCAGGAACCCTAATCAATGGCAGTCAAACAGTCCACATAAAACAAAAAACACATGCAAGAACTCACAACCCACTGCATATCCTATCACCACATTAACATTGGTGCCATGGTTTTTTCGTCTGGCATGTTTATACTCCACTACCCTGTCCACGACACTTTCAGCAACATCCAATAATCTCAAGAAAGAAAGTAGAGGCCATCCACACTGTGTCACGTCCAGGGTCAATACGAAATCCCACCTCACACTCACACCCAAGCCCACCCGTCCAACCTCTCAAGCCCAAGGTACCATCCCTGTCAGAGCCTCTGCCAACACCACCTCTTCTTCACACCAAACCAATCAGACAGTCACCACACAAGTAAGCACCACCGAGTACTCCCCTAACCTACTTCCACCTGCACCTCAAAAAACGGCATCTCCAGACCCCTCTGGCAAATCAGGATATGCAACCACAGGACCACATAACCCACACAACATACCAATGACAATAGACATCGCAACCTCAAACAAGAGGAAAGGCCCGCACCAGAACAATCTAGCAGCGAGGAAAAAACTCAAAAGAACAATCCCGGGTACTAAACCCAACCCGAAATGTCCACACACACCCAGACAAGCCTCTAACAAACGGAAAGCAAGCGCGCTTGTGTCAAAGGATAACACACAAATGAGACCCTTCCAAGAACAATTTAACATTCTCACTTTCAACATTAACGGCATTTCAGGGCCAAGTAAACTACCACATCTCACAGCCCTCCTGGAATCTCATCATCCCGCCATCTGTTTCCTTGTAGACTCAAGAATTGACACATCTGACAAAGTCAACTCGCTAGATAAACATTTCAAAAAGTGGAAAATTCTCGCCACCTTATCAGACTCTGTGCACACAGGCGGGCTCATCGTGCTCTACAACCCCAGGAAAATCAAACATGTCTCCACCCAAATCCAAAGACAAACTACTACGAATCCTCTTACGCTGCATTCAAGTACGGGAACACATCAAATTCTTCCCACCTCCGTTCATCAATATATGCCCACTGTGCACTCTTTCTAGAGAAACAATCAGCCACGCTTTTCATCAATGTGAGAAAGTTCAGCAAATCTTCAACAAACTGCTACATAGTCTCAAACACTTCTGTGGTGAACATCAACTCCACCCCTTTCTCTTTGAATCAGAGCACCCTCGATTCACCATATGGCAACTACTGCAAGCAACAGTTTTCTCCGAGCTGTGGAAATATCGATGCAACGTTTCAATGGGTAACCAGAAAAGCTTTCACAACCCAACAGCTTTCATTGCAACCAACATCATCAAAGCCTTCACTAAACAAATCAACTCTTACCTAACCTCCCTCACCAATTCAGCACAAACGCAAAAACTGGGGAAGTTCCTAAACCACCTCACCACACACCCACCGATCTGCAAAATCGATAAAAAATTAAAGCCACCAGTAGTTATCCTTCACCCCCATCTAACCACCATCTGGACCAACAAACCTAACCTTTAGGGGGGATGGGTATTTCAGGGATCTGCTTAAACAACAGACCCTGAACCCCCTTTCACATGTTTATGACCAGTGGAATAGATACCCTTGGGGGTGGAGGTTGACTTCCCTTTTCAGGGAGGAAGTCCCACATAACCCTACGGTTTCTTAACCGATGGGTACCTACGTTGGGGTGACTACGGTCACAAGAGGCGCAGCCAGGCTGTAAGCCTTCACTGTAATGGTGCCAACAAAAGGGTGACCACCTCCAAGGCGCATCTATTGCCGCAAAAAAAAAAGAAAACAAGGATGCAATGTTGCACTAAGGTGCACAGGGTTACGTAGTAACCTTCGCACAGTTGGCTATAAGTGAAACCGAAAGATTTTTTAAGACAAAAGCAAGGAAAACAGAATTTAAATAATCCATTTCATCTGAACTCTATGTCTAATGTGTTTTTTTTGTTTAATGTAGTTAATATGCTTGTATTTTTCTCAAAGTCCATTAAAATGTGACCTCTAGGAAAGATTTTATGGAATAACATGTGTAAATCAACATTTTGAAATAAATATTCGTTAAAATTGCTGTATTAACACATGGATTTGTTCCATGAACCACGTTCCACACATTTATTTTACCCATACATGTGTCCACGTCTCTGTATATGTACATGCATTCATCGATGAATCTTAAAAAATTAAATGAGATTCATTTGTGTTTTATCTTTTCATTCTGAGTAGTATTATATTTACATTCACATCATCCAACCATCTAAGGACAATGATTTGTTGTGATTACGTGTGTGACAAAAAAACATTTGAAAGAATGTGAATACTTCTTAGTTCAAAAATTAGTTCTAAAGTTAAATAATGTTTCAAAATAATTTTCATTTCTCAATCACATTGATTCAACAATTTAATTTTGGTGTAGTCTAACTTGGATCCGGGTATGAAGGCTAAGTTGTCTTGGAGCTGTGGCAGTTAGTTCCTGGCTAGTTCCTCTCGCGTCCGGAGAGTGATGTGGTCAAGTGAGCTCGTCTTGTTGACCAGTCCGGAGCGTGTGAGAGAACCAAAGCTAGTACGTCTTTAAAATTCGACCCTGTCGAATATTCTTGTGTTATTTCGTATGTCCTACTCCGAAACAAAGTACTGTTCACAGATTGCAGGTTGGCGGACGTCCCCAAAACAGGTCCACGAACCGATAACAATAGGTTACTACGTAACCCAAAAAAGTGTGGTGTCAGAGACTATGGCAGTAGTCCTAGTTGCGAATTTATCTTGGACCAATAGTGGATGAGATCGAGCAGACACTCTCTGCGTTTTGGCAGACTCGCTATTGACGGCCGCTGGCTTCAGTGGACTGTGGTTCGCCGGCCTTGGCTTTTTCCGCACGGCCGGCAGGGACCTTCAGAGCAGTCCCCGCCGGACGAAAATCCTCAGCCATGCGGATTGTGTCACATCTCATATGGTAGAGGGTTGAACGGACGATGCGTCTGTATCGTCGGCAATGTCGTCGCAAACCGACGTCGATTTCTGTTCTGATCGATGGCTGAAGGCCGAGCCCCCTTGTGCGCTCGATGGATGACGGCGCCCATCAACAACGAAACTGCAGCGTTCTTCTAGCTGCCGGTGATACGTCAGGCGGCTGCTAACCGCCGTCTGCAAACGATGACTGGGGAGATGCCGGGAAGTGGCCGACCGTCGTCATCGAGCGGCTGCTCGCTGCGAGCAAACGATCTGGCGATGAGCGGTGGGCCTCGGCCGGCAGTCGATTGTGATCCTCGAGCCGCGATCACCGCGCATCGCGGAAAGTATACTGGGTCAAGCCGCGGGGCGCAAGAAGGCTGCTTGCGCCTTGTGCTAGGATGTGTCGACCGTCCTCGGCCGCCACCAACGCCCACCACGTCAGACTCTGGGATGAGAGATCGTGACTCATCCGACCATGCGCAGGCCAAGTTGCTGAAGACTGTGCACAACCAAAGTCTATTCGACGGGCCGCAGAGCAGCCGTGCGCGACACCACCGATGTTGCGAGAGGATAGCAGTGGTGCTTTACCGGAAGTCGAGGCTAGTGGCACACCGCTATTGCTTGGACGTCGAGCATACGGGCAGGCACGTTGCCGTCATTTCCCTTCCGCTCAGCTACGCAAGCCGCGGACGTTGCACAGGTACACCCCGTAGGACAAAGCATTCTGGCGTCATCGAACAGCACATGACGGCTCGCAACCGCTTTCGCTGAGTCTCTTCGTGCTCGAGAATCACCCAGGCCGTAGCGCCCTTCAGAGCACCTCAGAAGGCGCTCCGGGCGAGCGCCCTCCGCGACGGGTCAATGCTTCCTAACTGAATCTCCAATGCATCACGCAAAACTCTCCAAATCTAGGCTTACTACACGTCGTCACAAGTCTCGAGTTCCTCAACCGACCTTCTGTAGCAGCGCTTGCGAGCGAAGAGCTGGCTGACGAGCTGCGTGCCTGCGCTTCGCGGCGCAAGGGCACTGCAGTGCGTACGCGTTCAGCTTCAGCGAGCAGCAACAGCCTCGCGTCTGGCACCTTGGCACGCCTGCCGCCGGTGGCGAAGCGAGGCAGGCCTAAGCCTGCGCGTGGCGGACAGCGCGGAGCGCGGGAAGAGGGCGAACGGAGGAAAACCCTAGCGCTTTCCACGTCGCAATGTGCTGAACCGTGGCGCGAACCGAGGCGAACGCTTCGGTTGTCAATCTCTGCCGCGTTGCGAGGGCAACCCTGGGCGCGCAGGTCGTTACAGGTGTAGCGCGGCTCGGATCCCCGACTGCGATTCCCGGCGATGCTGGAGGAGAGCGAGAAAAAGAGGAAGCGGAAGAGGATGGGGACAACGGAGAGAAGCATCAGAGGTCAGATGGAGGGAAAGTGGACAGGGTTTCTTGACGGTGCCTACCAGAATCGCAAATGCCGGAGATTGGAGCACATCAGAGAGAAAAGGATGGAGGGGTGTGAGAAAGAACGACGAAGGCTGCAGATTCCCTCAAACCCACCCAGCCTCTCCGATCATCTGCTTTTGTTAGCCGATCTGAAGCAAAGCCTTTTTTCGACACCAGCAGCAGCTGTTGTGAGCGCCTCAGCAGCAGCGGCACGAGCGGAACCAGCAGCAGAGGCAGCGGCAGAAGCGACCACATCAGGAATGGCAACAGCATCAGTACAAGTAGCAACAGCAACAGCAGCAAAGACAGCAGCACCAGAAACGGGAGCAGCGGCAGCAGCAGCAGCAGCAGGCGCTGTCACCGCGAGAGCAGCTGCAAGTGCACCGAAAACGGGAGCTGCCTTCCGGAGAGCAGAAGCAGCAACAGCAGCGGCAAGCCACCAATGTGTTGTCCCTGCGAGCAGCAAACGACGACAAGGACTATGTCGAGGACCAGTCTGCAGAAGAAGGGCGGAGAACGTCACACCATGCGTCAGAAACTTTGCAGTTGAACTCTCGCTTCTCCTGCTCTGCCTCTCCTCTGCACTCTTCATGGGTGAGCAGCAGCAGTATCCCCCCCCCCCCCATCCCGCCAACCCCGTCCCCCCAGTCCCGCCCTTTGTCCCCCGTCCCATAATCCAGCCCCATGCCCCCACTGAGGCACAAGACGGCTATGACAGAGCGCAGCCATCGCCGTCGGCGTAAGCTCTGCCAGTTCTGTCGTTGCAGCCGCTGCAGACCCTTTGCTGATGCTGTTGGCGCTGCCATCGTTGGCATCGTGCTGCTCGCCTTTGTTGCTGTCAGCGCTGTCAGAAAAGAACACCATGGCGCTGTCAGAAGCATTGTCATGGCCGTGGACCATGTCTCTGTTGCTGGACAGGCTGTCTTCTGAGTTCATGGTCTTGGTTGTGTTG
Source organism: Penium margaritaceum (assembly GCA_023375785.1). Lineage (NCBI taxonomy): Eukaryota > Viridiplantae > Streptophyta > Zygnematophyceae > Desmidiales > Peniaceae > Penium > Penium margaritaceum. Next base: position 13,755 of record SZWC01012366.1, on the reverse strand, counting down.
TGGCAGCTGTTGCTGCACGCTCTACCGCTCTCACTCCCACCGTCTTTGTTGCTGCCTCGATGTTTCTAGCCGCGACATCGAGGCCAGCATTGTCAGTGTCATCGTCGTCGTCGGCGGCGGCGTCGGCGTCGGCGTCGTCGTCGTCGTCGTCGTCGTCGTCGTCGTCGTCGTCGTCGTCGTCGTCGTCGTCGTCGTCGTCGTCGTCGTCGTCGTCGTCGTCGTCGTCGTCATCGTTGTCATTGTCGTCGTCATCGTCGTTGTTGTTGTCGTCAACGTCGTTGTTGTCATCATTGTTGTCGCGTTCGTCATTGTCTTTGACCTCCTAGACATCGTCGTCTTCTATGTTACTATCATCAGTGGCGGTGGCAGCAGTGGTGTCATTGTCACCATCGCCGTCAACATCGTAGCTATAGCCGCCGCCGCCGCCGCCGCCCGCCATCGTCATCGTCATCATCGTTGGCAGCAACGTCGTCATTGGCGCCGGCGTCGTTGTCGCTGTTGTCGTTGTCGTTGTCATCACTGTTGTCGCCTGTGTCGCTGTCGTCGCCGTCGTCGGCGTTGCCGTCGTTGTTGCTGCCGCCGTCACCGCTGTTGTTGCCGTTGTTATTGTTGTCGTCGTCGTCGTTGTCGTCGTCGTCATCGTCGTCGTCGTCGTTGTCATCTTCTTTGTCGTCGTCGTCACTGTCGTCGTGGCTGTCGTCATCGTCATCGTCATCCTCGTTTTTGTCGGCTGCATCGCCGTCGTCATCGTCATCATCACTGCCACTGTCACTATCCTTGTCGTCGTCGTCGCCGTCATCGCCATCGTCGTCGTTGTCGTCGTTGTCACCGTCGACAGTGTCGCTGTCGTCGTCATCGACGTCGTTGTCGTCTTCACCATTGTCGTTGCTGTGTCTTATTCATCATCACTTTCGTAGTCACTGTCGTCGTCGTCATCATCTTTTGCACTGTCATTGTACTCGCTGATGCTGCTCCTGCCACTGCTGCCGCTGCTGTCGCACCTGCCGTTGTCGTCGCCGTTATCATCACTGTTGTCGTCGTTGTTGCGGCCATGATGGCTGCAAGCACCATAGTCCACAACCTTACCACCACGTCGGCCGTTGTCGAACAACGTTGATTCCATGCACGTCCGCCAGACACTCCCCGTCGCAGTCGCTGCCGATGACAACACCTGCAAGGAAATGTCAGCCTGTCATTCTCTGCCACAGCTGTCCACTCTCATGGTCCACGTGACCAATCACCGACGAGCCCACTTCCTCCCTTCTTGTGAACTCTTGAGAACGTTGCTGTTGTCAACTTCGGCGATTTTATCACCACTGCCTCTAACTCTTACTGTTTTGCGGCACACCCTTCTTCCTCGCACGTATCTCAGGGCTGTGCTCTCTAGCAGAAGCAATGGCAGCATCAAGCATCACCACTATCCCGCATGCACCGCAGCAGCAACAACAACAGCAGCAGAGGCATCGGCAGCTGCAGCAGCATCAGAAACTGCTCACCTTGTATGTCAGAAGTGACGAGCAGCTGCACAGAGCACTCATAGCTGCCGCTTCCATACATGCAAGCGGCAGCAGCAGCAGCAGCAGCAGTGCAACGGTAGATATTGGAGGAGGCGCTGACAGCCTTGCAGGAGCACTTGTGGAACGGAACCAGAGAGCGGTGGCCGCTGCCACCGGAGGTGGTGCTGCTGCTGTGGCCATCGTCGTGGTGCGGTCTTTCTACCTCTACTCACCGCTTCCCAACATCACCTTTCCAATCACCATCTCTGGAGACCCCATCAAGTGCAAGCGCATGAGAGTGAGTGCGGTGGATGG
>SZWC01012365.1:58920-86621 GCA_023375785.1 Penium margaritaceum | reverse complement strand
TATATCTATATCTATATCTATATCTATATCTATATCTATATCTATATCTATATCTATATCTATATCTATATCTATATCTATATCTATATCTATATCTATATCTATATCTATATCTATATCTATATCTATATCTATATCTATATCTATATCTATATCTATATCTATATCTATATCTATATCTATATCTATATCTATATCTATATTTATGTCTATGGCTACATCTATATCTATATCCATGTCTATATGTACATCTATAAGATAATATGTATAATATAGATATAGATATAAATATAATTATTGACATGGTCAAATATATTAGAAAAAATCTACATAAATTTCTATGTAGCTATAAGTTTGGATATAAATACTTATATATTTTGAAAACGTGTTGAAACAATTTTTTTTCTGGATTAATTTTAACATTTTTATCATAAACATGTAATTATTAGTAATCTTTAAGAGTTGAATGTATCGTTTTCACTTCATTAACCCATTTTGTAATGGTTAAATCCACATGTTTTCCATCTTTTAGTACTTAGTGGGGATAGATGAAGAAATCATGTTTAAATATTTCACATTTATATTATTTAATAATATGAGAGAGCAATCATATTTGACAAATCTAAGAGAAAAATTCGTCCTTTGTGAATTAATTTGCTATTTTTTGGAAATTTTAATGTCATCTTCATTGCAACCTTTCGTATAATATATTTATCGGCTTGGAGTTAAAACTGATTTTATGAATTCCATCCTTATGTCTATGTTAAAGGAAAATCTTATTTTTTTTGACCCATGGATGATAATTCAGAATTAGTATAAACGTTGTTATGCATTAATATTTTCACTTAATAACATATTTACCCATTTCTTTCATTCAAATATACTTTTCTTCCTGTTTTTTATGATGTTCGCTTGAGATGTAGATCTAGATTTGGGTCAATTAATTTTGTCTACTCGTTCTGTGAAAGGCTACTCTGGACCTTAGATGTGAGGCCACCTATCGCGACTCATTTGGTTGCTTTCTAACCGTTGAACAGCTGTGCATAGCTCTTTTCTTCTGTTCGTAGAGTGTATTCTTTGCGACGAGGACTCTATTGCAAACTGTGAGGTTCGCAAGTTCAACTCTCCAAGAATTTTATCCTATTACTCACCGGGGTTGCGGAGTTGGATTTCTCTAGCAAAAGCTCCTATCCACGTCTCCGAGGACTTGGCCGTGAGCCCATTCCGACTGGTGACGCGGCTTAAGTCGCCATAGGTAGAAGACGCGTTTCTACACTTTGTCACGGTACCCTAACGCAGATTAGGACTTTACTGGGCACACCCTGATTCAGGTTGTTAAAGGCTTGTTTGGTCGCCAATTTCCTTTCAGGTAATTTTCCCGCATACCCACTGTCGTCGCAACTAAGGTACACCATACCAAATTTTCGAAGAAAAAGAGTGGGGGGGAGGGGGGGCACTTAAACTGAAAAATGACTGTAACTTCCACCAAAGGTATAGAATACTATTGAGGGCCACTGCTTAAAACTAATACTCTGGATGTCCACCGTGCGAAACATCGTATGGGGAAAGATGTAAGTCTCCGCATATCCACTATGACACTCCACCGAAGTACACCCAAAAACATTCAAATAAAACCTTTGTGACTTAATCAAGCACATAGTAGGTCCGTATGCTAATAATGTTTTATTTATTAAGAAACATATGTCGAGATTTGAAAGCAACTTACATCCTCACAATTATTCTTTATATATGTTTCTTGTTTTTCTACCTTCATTTGTCTCTTTGTCTTTTAGAGTATCCTCCCCATCTCTCTCTCACTCTGTTTTTTTTACAACTTTTGCTATGCTGAAGATTCCTCAAACTAGGAAAATAAAGTATCGATACCAATATCAGTATCGAGCTAGACGACCACTCGATACCGACACCGATACCCTTGATAGCCGCAATTCCAACACGAGGGCTGAAGGCGAGTATTGACCGGCGAAGCTAGGACTTTGACAGGCTGGCTAGCGACAGCAAACCAGCCCGTCAACTCCCTCTTCGGCTAGTATTTGTCGGCAAATGCCCACATGGACTATCGGGTTGTCCACCGGATGAGGTCCGATCGATAGCTTGCCTTTTTTGCGCTCTTCTCATGTCGACGATGTCGAAATGAGAAATACGCCCCAAAAAATAGACCTTGCTCTTATGTTTTTAACATTGTAGCAAACACTCTTTCTCTTATGTTTTTAACATTGAAGTGAACATGACTCTTTCTCTCGTTAATGTAACGAACGAGCGAAACAGTACTCGAACAGGTGGACATGCCCTAAGCCGATAGGCCCATTCGAGGGCCTTTTTTCTTGTTTGCATTGCGAATGAGCACATGACGCGACCGTGGACATCCATGGTTGCATGATTGTGGTGTACACGAAAGACCAGCAGCCAACGTCTGATGACCAAAAAATGATTCTTAAGTGGACAAAAATGACACCCCTAGTGTTTTATGTACCAAAAACACATCTTGTCAGTAAAAATAGAAATGATAGAAATTTTGTCACATAAAGGAATAGTGAACATAGGATGAAATAAAATATCAAGTAAAAGATCATACTTCGGATACCCACTGTCGTCCATTCATACACGCATCTCTCATCGTACTCTATCATTTCCTCTCGGCTTATGTACATTGCCATGTAGATGACTGACGGTGAGATGAGACACTGTTGGAGTGTCGTTTGGTGGAGCCGACGCACAATTAGTCCCACTCACAGTTTGCTAAAGCCTCTTCCTCTCTTCTACATGCTCAGCTCCATCGGCGAACCTCCTCGACACTCATGTCGCTGGCAGTCTCTGCCGCTGAATTTGCTGTCTACATGCGACGAGTATTGTATTTGACTTGACTGTTGCATTTGCACCGCTGTATCATGCATAGTGTCCAAGTTTCATGGGTTTCAGGCATTTTTTGTACCGGGGACGAGTGACGCTGCCAGGGTTTATGCGGCTATAACTCTTGAATGTTATTTTTCTAGCTGATTCTGACCACACGACTGCATTTGCAATGAGCATATTATGGTATGGTCCATTTTTCAGGCAAAACGGATGACACATGGGTTTTGGGCTATCGACCGTCTAACAAGGCTCACCGAGAAAACCTTCCTGCATGAAGAGAGAGCTATTTTTTGATTGGCTGGTGAACTGAGTAACAAGTTCTACAGAGCTAGGGGAGGCTAGTTCTTGAGCGGGTCTCCCATTTTGTCTTATTCTCAGTTATTAATCTGTCATTTCCACTTTTGAGCTCTTATCTTGCGCGAACTCTGGCGCACGCAATTTTAGGTAACAAACACCTGAGCTCTCAGACTTGGGCTCTGGTGCAGCAGACTGAGGGACAGCTTAAGAAACGAGCGTAGGTTTTTGCACGCTGCATCAACAACGTTGCTGCTCCGACCTGCTGCTATATGACTTTTCTAGCTTGGTATCAAAGCTATAGTGCAGCAAAAGCAGTAAAACACCGGTGAACAGGTATAGTCAACACCGACGGTCCCCAGAATGCGCCCGTGTAGGGGAAATGCTACCGCATTTTTTCTAATAGTATTGACCTGCCACATTGCATTGTCAAATCACTCCCGACGTGAGGGAAATGCTGCCAAAATGTTCTTGGCAGCACTGACCGCACGCACTGCTAGCGTTGGTGGATGCGCGGCCAGCACGCAGGATTGACGCAAGAGTGGAGTCGACGCAGGCATCGATTACACCAAGAAAGTGACTGTGATGTTGCCAACGTGGCAGTAGAAGCAGCACACAACAAGCACTACAGCACGTAGCAAGCAGCAAGCAACAAGTAGTAGTAGTATTAGTAGTCGGCAGCAGTAGCAGCAACAACGGGAAGTAGCCATAGCCGACAACAGCAGTCCCAGTTTGCAGCAGCAGCTGTAGCGTGAAACAACAGCGAGCAATAGTAACAACAACAAGCATCTATAATAGACGGCAGCAACAATACAAACGTGCACCAACAGCGAGCAATAGCAACAGCCGGAACCAGCAGTAGTAGTAGCAAGCAACAGCCAACAACAGCCAGAAGCAGCAGTTGAAGCTGATTAGTAATACTAGCAACACCTACCCGCAGCTCACTGCTCGTAGCGAGTAGTAAACAGCGAGTAGCGAGCTCGCTCCTCGTACCTCGCAGCACAAGGAGCTGCCAGCTCGCTGCCCGTAGCTTGTAGCTCACAACAAGCCCGCTATGAGCTATGAGCAATGAGCTCACTGTTCGTAGCTTGCAGCGAGTTCTGAGCAGAGAGGAACGAGAGAAAAAAACAGAAAACAAAAATCCCCCATCCCGTAGGTGGCCCTAGTGTAGTAGTAATAGTAGCCACCACAGGCACTATAGTAGCTGTAGCAACTATAGTAGCACCAACAACACGCAACAGCTTAGCAACAGTAGTGGCAACAATTGCAAAAACTGTAGCAGTAGCAACTCTAGCGCAAAAAAAAGTAGTAGTAATACCTACAGTAGTAGTAGCCGCAGCAATATCTTTTGTAGCAGTAGCAGCAACAGCAGCAACAGTAGCAAGAGAGGTTGTAGCAACAACAGTAGAAGCAACTAACGTAGCAGCGGCTATAGTAACAGTGCGACAGTCGCTGCTGACGCCACTGCTGACGTTAGCAACAACTAGAAAAAAATCAACAAAAAATGAAAAAGGGGGGACCAACAGTAGCAACCCTCCAAATAACACAGCAGCAGCTATTGACGTCAGCCACCCTAGGCTGACATCACTGCTAACGTCACTGCTGACATCAGTAGCACATAAAAAAGATGAGAAAAAGGCAACAGGAAATAGTGGCCATCATGGCTAGGGATGGAGAGGGGTCCTCCTCTGTTGGAGCCCCCCCTTTCTACATCTATAGCAGTAGCAGTAGCAACAATATAGCAGGTGCTGCCACTTCAATAGCAACAGGAAGAGTAGTAGTAGTAGCAGCAATAACAGCAGCATCAGTTATGATAGCAGTAGCAATAGTAGTAGTAGTAGCAACAACAACAGCAGCACGCAGTGCTTCCGGGACCTCCTCATCAGTTACGACAACAACAGTAGCAGCAGCAGCAGTAGTAGTAGTAGTAGTAGTAGTAGTAGTAGTAGTAGTAGTAGTAGTAGTAGTAGTAGTAGTAGCAGTAGTAGTAGTAGTAGTAGCAACAACATCAACAGTAGGCAGTGCTTCCGGTGCCTCCTCATCCGGCAAGAAGAAGCGTTTGGGCAAGAAGGACAAGGGCCCACAGCAACATTCATGCGAATCCGGTAGTGGCAACCTTGTCTTCTATAATTGTGCCCAGCCAGGACGTGTGTGGTACACGTGTCCACTACCGACTGACGAGGCTCGCGTCATCGCCATCATACATCGCCAATGTGAGCGTCGCCTTGCCACCACTGTCGTGACCATGGTTGCTCCTACTACATCCACACCACTCGCGACGGCTCCATCGTATTATCTTCCAAAGCCTTCCGCGCCCACTCCATCATTGGTACCTTCCTCCTCCTTCTTGGGCTCCGGGGCCGTCACACCACAATCAGTCAACTCCGTCTGACGCTCCACCCGTGAGTGTCAACTGGAGCACTTCATTGTGCTCCATCTCGGCCTTCCTTGCCCTCCTCCCTAGGGAAGTGCAAGTTGCGTTGTCGCTGATTGCACTGCCCTACCCTTCATGTCAGAGTCTGTACTGCGGTCGTGCCCTATATCTTCGTCCACTCCATCCTCCAACGTGCTCTTCCCACCTGCTCCTCTTTGTGATGATGTCACCTAGCTAAATGACTGGCAGTCCCGGTTTGTACCTCCGTCCACTGTGTCGGTGCTGCTCGCCCACTGTCATGTGACTGTTAACGATCTGGCCACTCCTGTCCAGGATCCATCAAATACCTGGATCATCGACTCCAGGGCCACGCATCACATGACGGTCTCGCGCGAGGCCTTTAGTATTCTCGGTCCCGTCACCGATGTCTTCGGGGTTCAGATGGGTTCTGGCCAGATATTACCCGTTCGTGGTGTCGGCATTGTTTGGTTCCATGGTCCTGCTAGTGATGAATTCGTGACTGATATCCTCTTCATCCCTGGCGTTGAGCTCAGCCTCCTGTCTGTCACAGCCCTTGATTGCATGAGCATGGACATTCTACACTCGTGTTGCATTTACACTGTGTCGTTGTGTCCGTCAGTTCATGTCATCTTGCATGCCACCACCCGTGCAAACTTGTGGCATGTTCCATGCCTCTCAGCTTCTACCTCTGTCACCTCCTCGGCTGACACTGGCCATGTGTTTGTTACCAGTACACTCTCCCTGCAGCACATGCATTTCCTGCATCGTCGCGTCTCTCACATCCACTCTACCACTGTCGACAGCGTCGTTTGCACTTAACCAGCCACTAAGGTTGCACACGGATCGTAGGCTCCACATTACCCTACCCATGACTCCGGATCCAGATCCGGATTCACGGTTCCGGATCCAGGATTGTGGATCCGGCTTGTATCTGCGGATCCTAACCCGGATCCTCGGGTAGAGGGAGGGTGGGTTGGGGTAAAAAAACTTGACTAGACGTCCGGCTCAAATCAAACACGTAGCATATTCCTTTACACATTCAAAATAAAAAAACTCAACATGCGCATCGTATTTTGGAATGGGAAACTATTTCGCGACACGTCTGTGTGGCTTGCACATGCATCATGCGTGTCAACCGCGTGAAACCTGTCAAGTCGCCAGCCTAAAGATGGCGTCTTGACAGTTCATTGGTCTCATATATTCTTATGTGTCGACTGGCCAACCACCTATAGGTCCACAATATCATGAGAACTACAGATGGCCGGATAAAGGCAGCCATCGATGGACATTGTTGTCGATGGAAATTGTCGCATGGACATTGTCGCATCGTTGGTGGTTTGGACAAAGGCAGCCGTCGATGGAAATTTTCGCATCGTTGGTCGTTCGCAATAGCACATCCTATCCTTCGTTGCACTGCCACGCAGTTTAGAAACACATCACCTGGGTGTGCATCTCCTTGTTCGACATCCACTAGCTCTGTTTCCAGTTACTAGCCGTCATGGCCGAAGACGACACCACCCGTCCCGCTGGAGAAGACGAGGTGAACGATGATGAAGACGATGAGGAAGAAGAGGAAGAGGAGGGCGCCGTCAGCGACAAGCGCAAATGAAGGGGAGAAAACTCCCTCATCCGGGGGTCCTTCAAAAAATTGGGTGTAGGTCCAACCGCGCGAGGCATGTGCTTACACTACACGAAGGACCCAGCAAAACCAATTAGCCTATCAGACAAGACCAGCACCACCGGCGCTCTCTGGAAGCACATGCGCCACATCCACCGAGACAAGTGGCGGCATCTGAAAGTCGTTGTTGCTGCCAACAAGCTCCAAGAGGCGAGAAGTGCGGTCATAGATGCTGATGGCGGTGACACAGTAGCTCCTGAAGACAACCCAATCACGTGTGGTGTGGCGGGCGTCGGCTACATCTTCAACAAGAAGTTTTTTCACTACATGCTGTAGAAGCATGAAATGGACAAAAACCTTTCGTTTTTGTCCATGGAGAGCTTCTGGCTTGCCAAGGCGTTTACACACGCCAAACCCACAGCAAATATTCCTGGCCGCATGACCGTCGCCCACAACATCTGCGTCGATGCTAAGGCGTTCCGTCAGCGCATCAAGAAGCAGCTTGCGGCAGTCCATTCGGCCATCTCCTTCACAAATGACAGCTAGAAAGCAAGCAACAATGTCAAGTACCTAGGAGTAACGACGCACTGGATTGACACCGACTACAACGTGCGTGCCATCGCCCTCGCCTTCCCGGCCATCAAGGGTGGGGCTACAGCCGACAACCTCTTCCTACTGCTAAAAGAAACACTGGAGCAGTGGGAGTTGTGGGACAGAGTTTTTTTATCTCATCGTGGACAACGAGAGCACCAATGAATCCCTCGTTGACAACCACATGGTGCCCAATAACAAATCCTTCAACAAGGCCGGGCACATCAGGTGCCTGGGCCATGTAATGAACCTTGCCGTGGGCGACTTGTTGAAGTAGCCGCGCATGATGGCCATCATTCAGTAGGTCAAGGCCATTGCGGTGTTTGTGACACGGACGCCAACACGTGAAGACTTGTTGCGGCAAGCAGTTGAAGTAGCAAGACTAACGTACAAGTCCCTCCACCCGGACATCGAGACAAGGTGGAATAATGCTTTGGATGTGTGTGAGCGCGTGATTGAGATACGATCTGTGCTTGAGGAGTGGCTAGATCTACATGACAGGGATGGCACACACTAGAAGCCAACCTATGAGGACTTCGAGCTCATTGCGCTCGTCATTGTCATTGTAAAGTCCTACAAGGGCTTAACGGATGACATATCCGGATCGTCTTATCCCACCCTCTCCCTTGCCATTCCCTTCTACTCCTCCCTCCTCAAAAAGATGCAAAACTAGGTCGTGAAATTCGTGGCAACAGAGTGCAAGAGCAAGCGTTGAGGACGAACTGGCCGTTTGGACTACAAGGAAAAGCTCGTGGTCGAGCTCAAGGAGGGTATGAACTCCAGCATTGCCAAGCTGGACAAGTTCGCGAAGTTGTGCACTGAGCGCCAAGTGTTGGCAACCGCCCTTGACCCTCAGTTCTGCTTGCGTTTCTATGCAAACGTGCATCCTATGGTCAGCATCGCCATCCCAGTTTAGCTACACGTGAAGGTGGTGGAGATGCTGAAGCCGTACTACTTGCAGGTGGAGCTGTGCAAAGCTGCACAGGAGGCTACCGCAGCCGTGGCTATAGTCAGCAGTACCAACGGTCTACAGCAGCTCCAACTTCACAACCACACCGACTCTTCTACTACTGCATCCACAAGTACAGCAGCTACAACATCAGGTAAACTACAATTATATCAAGTCATGTTTAATACAACAGCACTGTTTGTCCAAAAGGCTAACCTAAGTTTTGTCTGTCCGCAGTAGTGACAACACCTGTCACAGCCAGCACCCCACAGCCATGTCGCAGCGCAAGGATTTAGTCTGAGCCGGACATCATGGAGGCTGTATTGGAAGGTGCAAGCGCTGGTATGTTTGTGGAGCCGAGCATAGTAACCACCTCACAAGCTGGACCCTCTAGTTCAGAGGTGGAGGTGGACACCTAGGCGAAGGACAAGAAGAAGCCCCGCAAGTGCAAAATACTCATGTACTTGTGCAAGTACGAGAAAAAGTACACGATATTCCACCTCGTAGCACTGGACCTCCTAGCAGTTCCAACCACAAGCATGCCGTCTGAAAGGCTTTTCTCTTTGGGCTGCCACATTATCACTGACTTCAGGCAGGCTCTTGTAGACCTCACATTTGAGAACCTCATGCTGCTGAAGTCCTTGATCAATGATCCAACCCTGGTGAACTCCCTAGTAGCACCTAGCGGAGAGGTAGCACAAGAGTTGGTAGCGGAAGAGGCATGGGTGAACGCATGTCGTTGTGGTGATCTAGCTCTTCAGGAAGAGCTGGAAGAAGAGGGTGAATATGATGATGAGGATGATGGTGCAGTTTGGGGTCAAGGTGAGGGTGCAGGTGACCGTGGGAGGGGGGAGGGACCTGAACATGGTTAGACTTGGGCTCAGCAGTAGTGTCATGATGACATGTTGAAGATGTTTCACTGTCTAGTACCTGGTGATTGTGTATCATTGAGATGATTTTTCCATGAATGTGTGTGTGAATGTCTTCCATGAAAATGTCTGTGTGAATGTACAACATATGAAGATGTTAAGTGTTACCAGCCAGTAGACACATTAAAAAACCTGTGAAAGTCAAGGTTGGTGAAAATAACCCATGCATGGTCCATGACTCCCTAGATCCAGATCCAGTATCTGTGAATACAAGGATCTCTGAATCGAAGGATCCATTACCTTGGTTCCAGAGCTAGGTGCAGGACCCATCGCACTGATCTGGATCCCTCTGAATCTCCGTGGATAGGAGCCGTGTGCAGCCTTACCAGCCACAGGCCTTGATCCTGCCTCCTTTCCTCTATTGTATCCCACTGAGTGCATTGATTGTACTTAGGGGAAGATGCACCATTCTACCTATCCCTTGTCTGCCTCTCGTGCGACCGCCCTGCTCAAATTTTTTCACTCTGATGTCATGGGTCCCCTACTGACTGAGACCGTTGGATAGCACTATCGTTACATCCTTACACTTACGGACGACCACTCTCGCTATTGCTGGGTCTTTTGCCTTCTGCAGAAGAGCGACTTTGCTTCCACCATTCGGTACTCGCTTGTTTGCGCTAAGCGCGATTGTGGTTACCCCCTCAGCCGCTTCCGTTCTGATTACGGGGGTGAGTTTATGGGAGAGACCACGCTCTTCCTTGCCTCCCATGGCATCCATCATGAGACGACCACGCCTTACATGCAAGCCCAAAACGACGTCTCTGAGCGGTGGAACCGCACCATGGCTGACGCCGTCCGCACCATGTGGGTCGAGTCCGGTCTCTCTGACGGCTTCTACTTCGAGGCCATGACCTACATGACATGGATCTGGAACCAGATTCCCCACGGATCCATCCCCCATCAGTCCACGCCATACCAGCACTGGTGTGGCGAGCGAGGGGACCTCTGTCCGGCCTGCTTCTGGGACTTTGTAGCCATCGTGTGGTTTCCTGCCCTACACAAGGGTAGCAAGCTCGATCCCCATGGTCGTGCCTGTATCTTCCTTGGCGTCTCACGTCAGTCCAAGGTATGGAGATTCTGGAATCCCGCACGGAATTGCATCATTGAGTGCCGGGACGCCCTCTTCTTGAGGACCCGTTTTCCCGCGGCCTTGTTCGCTTTGGCGCATCGATGTCCCTTCGGTCCCATGGAGGAGTGGTGAGTCCATCCTCCTTCCATCCACGTCCGGGCGTCCAATCGTCTGCGCCCTTGGATCCCTCTACGTCGGCTGCCCCTTCCGTGTCCGCCAGTTCCTCCGGGCCGGCTACCCCATCTGTGTCGGCCAGCCCCTCCGGGCCGGCTGCCCCATCCGTTTCCGCCAGCCCCTCCGGGCTAGCTGCCCTGTCCGTGTCCGCCAGCCCTTCGAGCTGGCGACCCCGTTCATGTCGGCCAGCCCCTCCGGACCGGCTACCCCGTCCATGTCCGCCAGCCTGGCCGGTTGCCCTGTCCGTGTCGTCTAGCCACTCCGGGCCGGCTACCCCGTCCGTGTCCGCTAGCCCCTCCGGACCAGCTGCCCCGTCCTTGTTGGCCAGCTCCTCCGGGCCAAGTGCCCCGTGCGTGTCCGCCGGCCCCTCCGGGTCGGCTGCCCCATCCGTTTACGCCAACCTCTCTGGGCCGGCTGCCTCGTCCGTGTCAGCCAGCTCCTCTGGGCCGGCTATCCCGTCTGTGTCTGCCGTCCCCTCCGGGCCAGCTGCCCCGTCCTTGTCGGCCAACCCCTCCGAGCCGGCTACCTCGTCCATTTCCGCCAGCCCCTCCGGGTCGACTGCCCCATCCGTGTCCGCTAGCCCCTTGGGGCCGGCTATCCCGCCCGTGTCCGCCTGTCCCTCAGGGCTAGCTGCCCCATCTGAATCTGCCACCTCCAACGGGCCGGCGGCCCTGTTGGTGTCTCCCTTCTACACACGTGGTCCAGGAGGGAGCCTACGACCCAGGTCGAAATTGAGCACTCAGGCTGCCTCCTTGCGCCCTCTGGTGCCACAACCCCATGTCGCCCCACAAGGCTCCATGCCTCCTGTTAGACCCACTCCCACAATTGTGAGTGGGGACCCTAGAACCAAGGCACATGGCATGAGTACTTTGTCAGTCATCACTGACATACATCCGGGGCCGACTTTGGGCTACGCCTTGCTCCATCAGGAGCACTGACGTGCCATTGTGGCAACACTCATGCACTTGCTTCCCAGGAAATGAGATGCACTCATCCTCACTATCCGTCCCATAGAGCGACCACTAGACCCATCCACCCTACGTGAGGCCCGGGCATCTTCCGAGGCCGCACACTGGGAGGTCACATGCGCCGAGGAACTTGCCGCGATCCGGGAACACCAGCTCTACGAGCTTGTCGACCTTCCCCCCGGCCGAAAGGCCATCGATGCCAAGTAGGTCCTCTGGCGAAAGTGGAAGCCAAACAAGTCACTGGACAAGTACAAGGCTCGTCTTATGACCAAGGGGTTTCCTCACGTCCCCGTGATCTCTTATGACCAGATCTTTGCCCTCCTCGGTCGTTTCTCGACTAGCCGAGTGTTGTTCAGCCTGGTTGCCCAATATGGGTGGGAGCTACATTAGTTGGATGTGAGCAACGCCTTTCTCCATGGCTCTCTGGAGGGTGAGGATCTCTACATGGTGCATCCTCCAGGCTTTGATGATGGCTCCGACGATGTCTGGAAGCTACGAAAGGCCCTTTACGGCCTGAAGTAGTCACCACGCTGGTAGAAGCAAGAGATCAGTCGCACTTTTTTGAGCAACGAACTTCTCCGCAGCACTGTCAACCCCTCACTGTTCATCATTAGGCGAAGCCAGCCCTTCGTCACTGTCCTGGTCTATGTCGACGACCTACTCATCACATCGCCAGAGGTAGCTGCCATCCAGCGGGTTAAGGACCTGCTACATGTTGTCTACCAGATGGAGGACCTCGGGTCAGCACGATTCTTTCTGGGTATGGAGCTCGAGCAAGTTCGCTTCATGGACATCCTGCACGTCCATTACGTCGCCTACGTCTAGACCTTGTCCGGGCGCTTCGCTTAGGACCTGCCCCTCGTGCCGAGAGCATCCTCATCCATGTCACCCGATGGTCAAGCGATGCTCGAGAGCCCTGATCCAGCCGTGGTTGGGGAGCTAGACGATGTGACCACGTACTTGCGTGTCATTGGGTCATTGATATTCCTGGCAACGACGATGCATCGAGACATTGCATTTGCCGTCAACCTCCTGGCACAGTTCTCTCAAGAACCGCGGTGCCTTCACTTCAAGGTAGTGATCCAAGTACTGTGCTGTGTCGTCTCGACTCCACGGCAAGGCCTCGTGTTTTGTCGGAAGCCGTCCGTTGTGGTGACAGGCTATACTGACATTGACAAGGCCGGCAGTCCGGACGGTAAGAGTCGCACGAGCTAAATCTTTCTTGTGGACGGCACAGTTGTGTCTTGGTGCAATGGTAAGCAAGGCTGCATTGCACGCAACACTCTTGTGGCTGAGTATGTGGATCTCACGCATGTGAGAGTGTGTGGCTGTGTCGCCTATTGTTCGAGCTGTGTCAGTCAGTTCCGTCCATGACACTACACTGTGATGATGAGAGTGCCATGGCCATTACTGGCAATGATGGCGTGCATCACACTCATACAAAGCATATCAATATCGAGAATTACTATGTGCATTCGTTGTTGCATAACGGTAGCATCAGTATTGTGTAGATTGAGACGGCACGACGGTTGGTTGACTTCTTCACCAAGGCACTGAAGTGTGACTCGTTCAAGAAGGCTATGAGTACGGTTGGTGTGGTCCGTCAGGTCCTCGCTCTTTCTTTCTCTCTTCCCCTGCCCGCTTAATCTCTGTGTTCTCTGCCCGTCCATGTGCACAACGCCTGTGAGTCATGGGGGAGTGTTGGTTTTTCACGCATCTCTCATCGTGCTCCGTTATGTCCTCTGGACTTGTGTACATCGGCATGTAGATGACTGACGGTGAGATGAGACGCTGCCGAAGTGTCATCTGGTGGAGCTGACACACGATGAGGTCCACTCGCAGTTTGCTAGAGCCTCCTCATCTATTCTATGTGTTCGGCTCCATCGGCAGACCTCCTCGGCAGTCGTGCCGCCGGCAGTCTCTGTCGCTGCTTTTTCTTTCTACACGCTTCTAGTGTTGTGTTCGACTACACCGTTGCATTCGTAGCGCTGTATCATGCATAGGCTCCAAGTTTCATGAGTTTCGGGCACTGTTAGTACCGGGGATTACGGTACACACTGCTAGGGTTTAGGCGGTTATAACTCTTTACTGCTATTTTTGTAGCTGATTTTGACCGCACGGCTGTATTTGTAGCGTGCATATTATGGTATGGTCCAGTTTTCAAGCAAAACGGACAACGCTCGGGTTTTGGGCTGTTGGCCGTCTGGAAGGGCTCACCGAGAAAACCTGCCTGCCTCAAAATATAGCTATTTTCTAATTGGCTGGTGAACTTAGTAACAAGTTCTACAGAGCCGGGAGAGGCTAGTTCTTGGAGGAATCTCCCATTTTGTCTTATTCTCAATCTTAATCAGTCATTTCTACTTTTCTGTCGTTGTCTGGCGCTAACTCTGGCGCGTGCAGATCTGAGTAACAAACACCAGAGCTCTAAGTCTTAGGCTCTGGTGAAGCAGACTGAGGGGGCAGCTTAAGCAACTTGCGTGGATTCTCGCACACTGCATCAACAATGATGCTGCATTAACCTACTGATATGGGAGTTTTCTAGCTGAACTTATTCGTCTACAACCGGTGTACCATGATTTTGTTTGCAATAGTGGATGCGACATGCATGATCTCAGGCACTTCAAGATAAGTGGGTACAACATGGATGTTCTGTGTAAAGTGAGTACCGTGTCAAAAATGTGCGAGAAAGCGCCAGGAGAAAATTCGGAGGCCCAAACAATAGGTGTAGCGAAATTATGCCATTTCCTTCCGCGACGATTTTTAGGGGACTCGCCCATGTCAAGACCAGTTGACAAAATATTTCAGAACACACTCAGACTGACAGACTACATACCCACCATGTCCAAATTTTAAGCCAGCGTGCCAGCACCTACTCATTTTGGAACAGCATGCCCAGACCAAGATAATTTTGGCATCGTGTATCTAGCATCCCACAAAATAACGATGAGATATCTGAGTTCAGTGTTTTTAGAATGATATACGCTACTGCCTGATGATTTCGTTATTAAATAATTATTCAGGGACGACGAATTCATTTATTCGGCTCTGACCAGGAAATTTTGTGCCCTAAAATGGATACAGAATTTTAATTCAGTCATCCTTGTTCGACCCTGACCTATCGAGCGAAAACCAAAGTGCGATCGCGTGACTTCGGACGGTCACGAGATCGCGCGTTTTCCGGTGTCGGACGACCACCGACACCGGAAAACGTGCGCGACGGAGCCGAAACCGACGGCTCGAAGGAAAAAAACAAAATCACGAGAACAGCGTGGAGTGATTTCGTCCAATTCGAAAACAGAAAAGTAATTGTTCCCAAATACGAACGAAGACTACACCCTAAAAATTATTTTGGGAGACGAAATCATCAGGGAGTAGGGTACCACAAGGTGAAAATTGTTCAACGGCATACACATACACAAAGTAGATTATTATTTCGGCTCAGCCAAACATGGGCCTCCTACAGAACACTGACAACAAGTACGCAGCAATGTGTCATAGTCGTATAAAACATGACTACTCCCTTCACACAGATCTAATTAGGGCATGAAGGCCCATGAAAAAACCGCCATGAGATCTGTGTGAGAGACAGACAATGAAGGCCAAATCTAACTAATTCTAAAATACATTAACAGCAAGGAGAAAGTACAGTGAGCCGTTCCGAGAGCTTACGTATTGGGGACTGGCAGCTAGCCCACCAGGCACCGTAATCCCCGTCGAGCCAAGAGGCACGCACGGGGAATACACATGTCCAAGAAGATGAAACCATACAACAGACGTCTCCCGAGGCGGTGGAATAGTCAACCGTGTGCCCAGGTCTCGACTGACGAGAAAATATGCAATATGCCCCATACACATCCACACTCTAGGGAAGCTAAACACGTCTGATCACCAATCTCTGCTGAGTCTCCTAAGGCACTGGAACAGACCATCGAGTGCTTGGGTCTCAACAACCAAGGCTGAACAAGCACCGTCAGAAAATACACAGAATCAGTGTCTAGTCAACACAACAAGCTTTCCAAGTCTCAGAAGCGACACTAGTACCATCGGGTCTCCTCATCGTACCGGTACAATCCACCGGGTGTGTGGGTCTCGACCCACGAAGAAAACTTTCCGAGCTCTCGACAAACCAACCAGGCTGCCAGAATGCATTGGTAACGTTTCTCCGGCATTGTCATAGGTGCTGAAGAAGTCTCAGGACAATCCAAAGGCCCGTCGTGTCATCACGATCTCCTCTACCCTGTACCACCAATGTGGGGTATGTGCATAAGTTATCTCTGTCGCTCATGACGGGTGGAAGCCACATAAACCAACACTCCCCTTGGCTGACATAGCTGCCAACACAAGAGCAATTGAGCCAAGACATCGAATGATGGCTCGTGCGAAACCACAACTAGCACCAATCAACCACAAACATACAATGACTCCTTTTCAAAGAATAGAGGGCAAGCACGATGTCTCCTCGTGAAACTAGTACAACCTATCATGTGTCTTGGTCTTGACCGTACAAGGAGTCTCCATTTATGCCCAATCACCCCAAATCCACACACTCCATTAATTGTGTACATGACTAGAACATATGGTATGGATCATTTTAGGAAAGTACCCTAGATGATTAACAATGTTTCTTAGAAATTGCCTCTTGGAATCATGTTCACAGCTCGTTTAATGGACATGAAAAAAAGACTTTCACTGAAACTTCCTTAACACAAATATGCCCTGAATTCTTTTGCGTGACTATACTTTCTTTGAAAATCACTTCGATGTTTCTGAATTTCATTGTTACCTACTTTGTGCGTCTTGAAAACGTCATGCTAATCTTGTAATTGAATGGATGACATAGATTTGTCCTGAATCCTGGGTGAGCTTACTTCATGCGTATGCGGTGTCCCGATCACCCACTCGTCTGTTCACAAAGTCGCACGTCATGTCTTTTTGTCGTCGCTCGAGCGCCCCCCCCCCCACCCCTCCACCGTATCGAATGAAGTGGTTTGGGAGTATTAATATTGACCGACGATTTACACTGATGTAGTCACTGACACACTTATGTAATATTTTGTATGTTCGCACGATACAATGCGCGATACACTCCCCCAATATTCTCTCGAGATTTTTTTTGGGGGGGGGGGGACGAATCAATAAAGCAATTTGCGAGCAGTATGGGAGCTGTTTTCGTTTGTGTGTTACTTTCTTAAATTCTTCATGAACCTTCGATAAACAACGATGGACATGTCGGATGAGCTCGTTACTACTTTATAAAAACAATACACAAGTGTATTCTTTCTCATGTCTACCAGATACACTTTCCGATACACTCACCAGATACACTTTCTACTTTGGAGGGGGGGAGGGAAGGGACTCGTCGACTCCCCCCCTCCCCCTCCGATGTCGAAGTGTATTGCGATGGTGTATCGGGTAGTGTATCTGGAGGGGGACCGAATTGATACACAAGTGTATTGATACACTTGAGTATAATTTTTTGTGTACTAGCGATACACTCCCCGATACACCCGCCGAAAGGACAAGGTTTGTTTGAGGGGGAGGGGGAGTACAGTCGCGGACCGTCGATTCAAAACGATCGACGAGTGCGATCAGTGAGTAACTATTCCATTAAAAATATACAAGTGTATTCGTTCTCATGTCTACCAGATACACTTTCCGATACACTCACCAGATACACTTTCTACTTATGAGGGGGTGGGGGAGGGGCTCGTCGACCCCCCCCCCCACGAAGTCGAAGTGTATTGCGGGGGTGTATCGGGTAGTGTATCTGGAGGGGGACCGAATTGATACACAAGTGTATTCGTACACTTGTGTACAATTTTGCGTGGACTAGAGATACACTCCCCGATACACCCGCCCAATACACTCGGACTGTTTGGGGGGGGGGGGGATACAGTTGCGGGAGTTGGGGGGGGGCATTACGATCGAGTTGTTGTTACTTTGTTTGCGACAATTCAATAAAGAAGTTTGCGAGCAATACATTTGTTTGCTTTTGTGGCGGACATTTACGTTTCCTCCCTGAACCGTTGATTCACAATGATCGACGAGTAAGATCAGGAAGTAACTAGTCAATGAATAATACACAAGTGTATTATTTCTCGCGTCTACCAGATACACTATCGGATACACTCACCAGATACACTGTCTACTTTTGGGGGGGGGGAGGGACTCGTCGACCCCCCCCCAAGTCGAAGTGTATTGCGGGGGTGTATTGGGTAATGTATCTGGANGGTAATGTATCTGGAGGAGGACCGAATTGATACACAAGTGTATTCATACACTTGTGTACAATTTTGCGTGGACTAGACATACACTCCCCGATACACCCGCCCAATACACTCGGACTGTTTGGGGGGGGGGATACAGTTGCGGGAGTTGGGGGGGGGGCATTACGATCGAGAAGTTGTTACTTTGTTCGCGACAATTCAATAAAGAAGTTTGCGAGCAATACCGTTGTTTGCTTTTGTGTCAGACATTTACGTTTCCTCCCTGAACCGTTGATTCACAATGATCGACGAGTAAGATCAGGAAGTAACCAGTCAATGAATAATACACAAGTGTATTGTTTCTCGCGCCTACCAGATGCACTATCCGATACACTCACCAGATACACTGTCTACTTTTGGGGGAGGGGGGGGGAGGGACTCGTTGACCCCCCCCCAAGTCGAAGTGTATTGCGGGGGTGTATCGGGTAATGTATCTGGAGGAGGACCGAATTGATACACAAGTGTATTCATACACTTGTGTACAAATTTGCATGGACTAGAGATACACTCCCCGATACACCCGCCAAATACATTCGGGCTGTTTTGGGCGGGGGGGATCGGGATCAGAAAATACATTAGTGTACATTTCTGCGGATCTCCACGATACACTCCCCGATAGATTCAACAGATACACTCGGGGGGGGGGAGTCGACCTCGAGTGAATCTCGGAAGTGGGACTAGCGAACAAAATGCAAAGTCACCGAATGTCCATTTGAGTTCGTAAGAACGGTGTATCTGCTCGATGTTCGTTTCTAGCAAAACTATGTCTAACAAATGTCCTTCACGAATGTGGCGGACAGAACTAGGCAAGTAAACAACAACGGATTTTGTTTTGAACTTTCTTTAAAAAATTATGTTTAGGAATCACAGTTACGGATTTTACACCCCCTCTGAATATATAAATGAATTTGTTCACAAAGACATTGGTGATTTAACAAGTGTATACACGAATATGTACTTCCAGGAAATGAAGATATGAGAGGAGTAGTATACATAAGTTACATAGTGTATAAAAGTGGGACGATTAACCATAACTCGGAGTCTCGCACATGCAAACACATACTAGCACAGCGCATCATCCACAAGTCAAAAATCAAGAGGGTCTCCTCGTGGCACTTGTACAAACTTCCAAGTGGCCAAGTCTTAACCAACAGAGTACTGTGATCCACATGCAATCACATGCATATGGTGTGCAAAGACCCCTCTTCATGCAACTCTCGTTACGTTGCAACAGATCGGTGTCCACACAACACTCCCCCAAGATAAAGGAGTCTGGCACCGACATGTTGAATCAAGGTGCTAATGTCGTACTGGCCAAAACGGATGCCGGAAACAGCTGCTCACTCCGACAAGCACTGACATGGATAACTCCTCTCTTTGCGATCCTGGTAAAGTAACATGTTTTTATTATTCAATGAAAAAATGACTCCTCCTTTCATGTATGAGTCTGCTGCCTTCTGAAGGATGGAGCTCTCGCTGCCACCACAGTCGCCTTCTCTACACCTCACATAGCATGCCAATAATTGTGAGACCGCCACAAGTCTCAATCCTCAATCTCTCCTCTCTCCACTAAATAGTGGCACATCAGGGTATGTCGGGGGACAAGGAGTGGACAAGCAACCCACAAACGCAGATGAAACATCGCAGCTAACGTGCGAGGTGGGATATAGAACCTTGAATTATAAGGGTGAAGGGCCACAATGGGAGGAGGGCAAGAAAACTTAGCCGGACCCGCACAAGTGGATGAAGATGAAGATGGAGCTGCTAAGGTAGTGGAGGAAGATCCTTGATGGAAATAGGTGTAGAATGAGGAGTGATGATGGAGTCGTCGTGAGTAACGATGGCAGAAACTGAAGGCATGTTCACCTCTCCCCTGGAAGTGTCTCCATCAGATGTCAGACTCGGATCTAGTACAAGATCCTCCCCTAGGACAAGTGTATGATATCCTAATAGTGGAAAGCTCATGCCGATGGTCGCTCCTGCTGTGACAGTCGCTCCCGCGCTGCCATCACCTCCCGCATCAGCATCTCTGTACGCTCCTATAAGTCAGCATAAGCTGACTCTGACATGCGGAGGTGGCCTATGTCTACCTCGCATAGGACCAACTCTGTCTCACTACATACTATGTACGCAGATGACACAACTCACAAGTACTCTTCATCTGTGTCTCTCCTCCTGAAGACGATGGAGTCGGTGCTGCTGTATTCTCCTAGGGGTCAACCAAACTCGCAATATGTTGAGATGCTAGACAATCGGCCACAACTAAAGGTGACACATCCCGACCATAGCTCACATCTATCAAACAAGAAGGGATGAGCGGTCTCATGCTAAGAGAGAAGGAGAAGGTAGAGTCATTAGAGTCCACAGAGCACGTGGAAATGTCATCCGTGTAGGCACTGCCACTCTCATCATCGATGTGATTAGTATGGTCACCAACGGATGAATATGCGAGGGCACAACTGAGCTACTGCTGACGAGGTAACTCCATCTACTTGGTCTGATCTACTACACTGTCCTTAGCTGCCAACGTGGTGGATATATCTATGTAATATTTTGGCTCGACAAATGATCCAATGTCAGTCAAGGACTCTAGCAAGCTTAGTTGGCGCTCACGCATTGTCTCGCCAGGAAGACCAATCGTTATCATCCCCTCGATGATGGAGTGATGATTTTGCCCGAGTGTGTAATGTGTGCCGTTACTCCTCCGTGTATACAGGAACCCGTAGACATCAAGAACATGGGTAATTCCTAATGCTCAAGCTCGTCTTCGGGTAGCGTCGATGACAAGGTCGAGCCTGTTGTGTTTGCTATAACACATATCCCGGTGATCTCCCGCACTAACACTGCTAAAAAAATGCCTTTATCTGGTAAAACATGCGATCCAATCTGCCCCTGCACTTCTATACCTACCGGGCTGGTCTGAGCCTGTTGAATCAACTCCCTCGGAAGTCCACAAGAGGCATCCTGGGCCGTACGGGGCTTCTTTGCCACCACCGGGCCGCCACTGATCAAAGCTATGAGTGGCACCATCCAGGGACTCGGGGGTTGCACCACTCCTGATACAATCTGTTGCTACAGAACATCCGACTCCTACCCTAGGAAGGAAGTCGACCTCGATGATACGCATGTCTCCTACACTACGATTGTTGCCGGGTTGGTATGAGATTTCTACATCCATTCCCCTCGAAGTCCGCAAGAGGCATCCCGGGCCATGCGAGGCTCCTCTGCTACGACCGAGAAGACATCTGTCAGAGCAACGAGTGGCACTACCCAGGGACGCGGGGCTTGCGCTGCTCGTGATATAATCAGCTACTACAGAACATCCGACTCCTGCCCCCGTGTGGATATCTCCATAATCAATGCCATGTCTGGATGTGCATCCACATTATGTGTCAACACCGTGGAATCTGCGTCTACATGAGGTGACTCCACAATGCTCCTCACCCGCGAAGGTGTTGACCATGTCGATATCGATGTGGCTGGCTGTCCCCGACAACCACTCTCCCTCTCGATTGGATGAGCAACAGTAGCCATGGGAGCGGAAAAAATCTGTTTGAGCTCTATCCAACACGATGGGTCATGCTGCGACGATGACACTACGCTAGAGACCGACCACCAAAGGATGAATCATCCAGAGGGAGTGTGGTAGCAGAATGAAGGCTCAAGAGAATGGTAGTCGTTCGGATGGATCAGAGTGTGAAGTTAAAGAAGGATCTTGAGGCGATGCGAAAGAAGAAGATATAGAAGAGGGTAGGAAAGCCATCAATGGACTCATGGAAGCAACACGCTTGGTGAAGATAAGGTTACATAGCTACTTCATCATCCGCTTGAGGCTGTGGATCTCGGCAAGCATGACTGCCAGAGGTCCGGTGAGTGGACCCGCCGCCAATGCCAGCAGATCCTCATCGTGTGGAGTACGTGTACTCTTGCGAGACCAAAGCCAAGGCGGATGCCGGCCTCAAGGGTGCATCCAACATCGACGCCAACTGTGACATCCATCATCATAGTAGCAACAGGCAAATGTACAAGACGCCTGATGCCATGCCAGTGAACTCATCTTCAGCGCTTGAAAACGGGAGTACGAAGAGCACCTACTCTCAAAGCTAAAGTACTAAGACAACGACACTGTTGGACACTGTCAGTGTGACGAGTCGTAGTATTGAGGTCAGTAATCATGACCTGACCGGATGAGCTTCAATGCCACAACATGTCCGGAGAAACGTGAAATAAACGGGCGGTTACTACTGCTGCCACCACTCCTCAACGTACAATCATTGTAACTTGTGCCACCTCTGAAGGTGCTGTTGAAGGTGAAACAGTTGGTGTGGACAGGTTACGGTGAAAGTCGCTATGGTGACAAGGTGTGGACGGCTGCAAGTTGAGCTACAACTCCGTCGGTGAGGGGAGAAGCCGTTCCTCTCTATTTGATCCCAGGTCTAAGGTCGGTATCGAATATCTCGGTGATATCTCGGGAACCCCTCCCTCAAGTTTTTCATGGGTACCCCCTCTCTCAGGTACCCTATCCACGTTTTGTGTTCTTCTCTCTTTTGTTCACCATATGCCCCAGTGATATGTCTAGGACTTTTCGCTCGGGGGCTTCTAAGATACCCCTTTTTTTCCTGGTACCCTCTCCCCTATTTTTTTCTTTTACCTCGTTTGATCCTCGCAACGAGCTCAGCGAGCTCACCGATCGACTGGCTCTCGGATCGGCACAAACGCGCTCGGCGGCGAGCTCCACAACGAGCTTGCCAAATGGCGAGCTCAATAAGCTCATTTTGCAAGCAAGCTGTCTAGTAGTGGGAAGCTGCAAGGCAACTTCCCATCCACCAAGGCAAGGGGGACAGTAGTAGCGTAGCTGCCTGTGCGACTACTACTGTTGCACACTACGTGCAGCTACCCTTGTACGGTACCACTGTATCTTCTCTCCACTTTCGCTGCTATTTCTATTGTTGTTTCTATTGCTCCTACTACCCTAGTTGCAAATGAATTTGTATGCAAATAATTATTTTTTTGTTCGAATTCAATTGTTTGTGTGTGCATTGTAAAAGGTTTGTGCTAATTTGTGTGTGGTTTTAATAATTCGTTTATGGGTTCACCTCAGCATTCTGTTAGGGCAGGTCATGTAATATTGGTAATCGTTGTTTTCTGCTTGGAATCGAGTTCAAAACAACGTGCTCCATGATTTCGTTACAAAGTGGCGTGACGTGTATTTGTGGGACCTACACCCAATGTCATGCAGGAACGTTGGTCGTGCGACTTGCCTGTTCAAACGACTGAAGTCGGCAAAAAACCGAAGCAGGACCTGCACCAAGCCTACAAAAATACCCAAGTGACAACAAAATCAAGTGCACTGGTTTGCCTAATTTCGTTGTTTTTGTGTGTGAACCCAAAAATATAAAAACCCACAGATTAAGTGTGCAACCCATAAATTATTTAAAACCACAAATTCACCTGGCACTAGGGTATGACACAGTGGTGCTGTGCGCTACTACTATGGGTGGCAATGCTGCTATAGCAGCTACTTGTTGCTACCGTCATAAGTGTTGCTGCTGTTTCTCATCGCCACCACTATTACTACCGCAAATGCTGCGGAGCTCCTTGTACAACAGCAGCGGCTCCTACGGCTGCGACTGCTTCTCACCAAAGGAGCAGCTCATGTTGTCCCTACAAGCGTAAAGTCATCCCCGCATGCAAACACCAATACTGAAACTGTTGCTACTGGACCTGCTTCCATGTTTTGCTTTGGTGGCCAGTACCAACGGTGGTGCTTTTGTTTTTGCTTCCTAAACAAAGAAATTGGCAGCACCCACATGCGAAAAAGGTTGCTATAAGCATTGCACCTCCCACTGCAATCACTATGCTACTCTCGCACGTTGTTGCTTGCGTGGCACGACATGGCGCTTCTTAACAAAATCTTAGACTAGGTATCATCGTGCCACCGCTCACACGACCCCCTTGTACTCTAATACCAAGATAGAATTAATTAGGACATGTAGGCCCATGAAAAACCGTCATGAGCTCTATGTGTTAGAGGCAGACAGTGAAGGCCAAATCTGGCACACACACACACACACGGGGGTTGTTTCGGGCCCCCCACTCAAAACTCTCGCAAACTTTTGAGAGAAAAGTTACAAACCCCTTTATAGCAGGATTTGTGATATTGTTTCATGTCTGATGACACCAGCATATTGTCGTTGGATGGCATGCAACGTCGACATAGCATGTACATTTGGATATGGTGTGTTTCTTTTTGCATGCTCACTGAATGTAGCATAAAAAGGGAATCAAATAGTTCCAAAATTGGATATGGCATGGTAAATGTGCAAAATATGGATATGGCAATAAATATCAAGAATTCTATGGATATATGGTCGCTACCCCGATTTTTATTCTTTTCATAAAATACTTAATGGATTTTGTTTGGAAATGTTTTCTCTCATGTTCAAAAATGAAACTCTTGTTCCTCATTATCTGCTGCCTGGATCAATTGTTTGGCTAGTGTAGTTTTTGGATCCGACTCGTCCTGTCAAATTATGCTCTGCGTTGCATTGCTCTTGATGTCCAGTTGTTGGTTTTCTGAAAATCTCTATTTGGTCATTGACATGTCCGAATTCGGACAACTTTCAGATCCTCCTCCTTGTAATGTTCTCGAGTAGAGAACGATGTTCAGGACATTTCCGACTAATGGCATGTTTTAGGTCCCATTTTGTCTATGGAACCATTTAGAATTTGTAGTGATGGCTTTGAAGATTACATTTCACCGGACATGCTGAAGCGTTTGCACCTAAAACTGATATGCTATGGCCGCAGGTGGGAATGGATGAGAAATATTTCACCCAATTCAGCCACTTTTTCTCTTCTTGGTCTCACTGTGTTCTCTCAAATATGACACAACTCAATGCAATCTTGAATGTCGTGGACGTGCATGGATGATCAGAGTGGACTCCACTAGTTTCACCATTGGTCACCCATTCCCACCTTCGCCCAATCAGTTCCTAAAAGGTTGGTCAAATTTCAGCCAATGGTTCCTAAAACAATTGGCGAGAAAGATTTATTTATATCGATTGGCTCTAAATGTCTCAATGAAGGCCACCGTGGTCGGGCTCCAAAGGGCACCCGGTGATCCCCATTTCCCTTTAAATTGAAAATTCCATGAGCGAAACTACTAAAAGCTTAGCAAAGTTGCGAAAGAAGTAGGTGATGTCTATGCGAAGTTCGGTTAAATTTTCAAAAATTTACTGCTTTGCCGCCTAAAGGAGTTGATTAGCAAAAATTCCACCAAAGCCCAGATTGTGCGGGTAGCGAGAGGCGCATGCCGCTGTTCGCGGCCCGCCGGAATGGAGGCCCAACGGCTGCCCACCGCCATTGTACAACTCTCTAGTTTTTGACGGGCCACCAGATGAGCATGGTCTCACCACCTTAGGTGGTCGCTGAACGTTTTAGCCAGTTAAAAGGGCGGTGGTCCCCGGGTGGTCCTCCACCTTGGCGGGCCGTGAACTGCGGGGATTGCCTGTTCCTACTCGCAGAGCCAGGCATCCCACTGGAGGCCACCCTGCTCCGGGGCTGGTTGGCATCCGGTGGGAATTTCGGCGAGTCAAGGCATGTTGGCGGCAACATGTTAAAAACAAATTAAATTCGTCGCCCAGATAACGCCCGTCTTTCTTATCTTCGCAAGTAATGTAGTCGCACCACTCAACAAAATCGAAAAGTTACTTTTGATCAATGACTACCTCGCGCCCACCGTAGTCTGACCGTGGTGGCCCTCCATTGCACAACGTAAAGTCGTCAGATATTATTTCAGCGTTCCCGCCCTTTTGTTTAAGAGCTCGGTCAGACCTCAACCAGTGGCCCCTTGAAACACAAAAGCGGGAGAATTTTAATAAAAATACGGGTATGGACGTACGAGATGCCCTCGTCCGTACAGGCGTGCTCCACGATGGCTTAAGATGACATGCCCGCACTTCCGATGGGCCATGGACCGTGGGCCTGCGGTGGGGTCCGGTGGCATTCTCTCCGGTCCCTCTCCCCCGGTTGCCGAGCGGAGGCCACCCTGCACATGGGGAGGGTGGGCGCCGATGTGCTCCAGCCCACTTGACTCCGACTTGGCCAGTGGACAGGGCGGGACTTGGAGGGATTGCATGAAAGCATCGTCGTGAGTCACCGTACGGAGGATTTCATCTCGTGCGTCCATACCGGGATTTTTATCGATTTTTTCCCGCCTTTTGTTTTTCAAGGGGCCACCGGTTGAGGTGAGACCGAGCTCTAAGGACCACCTTAGGTAGTGAGACCGTGGTCGTGGAAGTCTGACCAACCTCCAACACCACACACGTGTTTCCTATGACGCGAAGTCACGTTCTTGATGGGCATCGCACCATTGTTGCCGCATTGCGGTATGCGGCCATTTTCAAAATTTCAGCAGGTAACGCATTGCGTTAAAAAATACGCGCGAAACCTTCTGTTGCATTGCAGTAGCCCAGTTTCGCGCTCATGCAACGGATCATTCACGTAGGCTGCAGCAATGCGGGCGTTTGCGCTACAGTTGACCAAGCAGGAAATGTCGAGTTCTCGTGGTCCCGTGCCCTTAAACAGCAAGAGACCGCTCGCTCCTCCGACGATGTGAGGGGTCAGGGGTTAGGGGAGCTGTGGCTTGAGGAGCGTTGGATGACATGTCGCTTGTCCACTCGTCGAAGGAAAAGATGGCACCAGAGTTATGATGCAGGATGGCGGCTCGCAAATACGGTGGTTAACATGAGAATTTAAGGCTGAAGGCGGACCACCTCGCGCCCACCGCAGTGTGACCGCGGTGGCCCTCCATCCAGTCGATTTCATCCGTTCGATACATATTCAGCGATTTCGAGTCCGTTTTTAACGACCACCGCGGCCGGTGGGACCGAGCTCTTACTCCTTCCGCGCTGCCCATCTCACCTTCGATGGAGTAAAGGAGGGGGTGGATTTTACGACCTACTCGTGAGGTATTCCAAAAAAAAAGAGAAAACAAAACGAAAAAAAAATCGTACGAAGCAGAGTCCACTCCTGCTCCATCACCCACTCTCACCTCCACCTCAAGCCACACACAGCCGCCAATGACGTCCCTCGCGCATCTCGCGCCTGCCCACGTCCCCAGGGCCATGCCGCCTGCCTCCGCTGCAGGCTGGGCGTGGCTGTTGCTGCCACCGCAGTCAACAGTGGCAGCACCTGTGCCGGCGGCAGCGGCGTCGGGGCTGTTCAGTTCCCTCAGGAGGCATAGGAGAGCACGTAGGATTGCAGGGGAGGCAGTCGCGGAGGCGGCAGGAGCAGCAGCTGCAGCAACAGGTGTTGCCGTCTCCGAGCTATGTTCTGGGATGGCTGAAATGGGAATTGCAGCAGGGCCTACAGAAGCAGGAGCGTCAGCAGCAGCAGGAGGGGAAGGAGGGCACGTCTGTGCAAGGGGAGGCGCAGCTGGTGCAACGCCGCTGGAGTCGCTACAACGCGGCACGTGGGTAAAGCTCATATGCGGCGCCAGTTTTGAGGTGCGTCTCTTTTTGCCGTTGCTGCTTTGCCGTTCCTTTTGCAAGTGCCGCTTCTGCTGGTGGTTGTC
>SZWC01012365.1:10801-25326 GCA_023375785.1 Penium margaritaceum | reverse complement strand
GCCATGGCCTACATGACCTGGGTCTCGAACCGGGTTCCCTGCAGACCCTGTCCACTCGCTTCGCCGAGGACCTGCCACTCGTGCCGAGCGCATCCTCACCCATGTCGCCCGATGGCCAGGTGAAGCTGAAGAGTCCTGACCCAGCTGTTGTGGGGGAGCCAGTTGACGTGACCACGTACCTGCGAGTCATCGGGTCACTGATGTTCCTGGCGACGACGATGCGTCCAGTCATCGCGTTCGCCGTCAACCTCCTGGCCCAGTTCTCTCAGGAGCCGCGTCACCTCCACCACGAGGCCGCAATCCGAGTACTGCGCTATGTCATCTCGACTCCTCGGCGAGGACTCATGTTCCGCCGTCAACCGTCTGTTGTCGCAGTGGGCTACACCGACAGCGACTGGGCCGGCAGTCCGGACGGTAAGAGTCGCACAGGCTGGATCTTTCTGATTGGCGGTATGGCTGTGTCCTGGCGCAGTGGCAAGCAGGGGTGCATCGCACGCAGCACTGCTGAGGCTGAGTACATGGCTCTTGGGTCAGGCGCGTGTGAGAGTGTGTGGTTGCGTCGTCTGTTGTCCGAGTTGCGTCAGTCTGTCCCATCCATCACGTTGCATTGTGACAATGAGAGTGCCATGGCCATCGCCGACAATGACGGCGTGCATCACACACGCACAAAGCACATCAACGTTGAGTATCAGTATGTGCGTTCATTGTTGCATGACGGCAGCATCAGCATCGTGTGGGTTGAGACAGCACGGCAGTTGGCTGACTTCCTGACCAAGGCACTGAAGCGCGACTCGTTCAAGAAGGCTGTGAGTTCGGTCGGTGTACGTCCGTGAGTGGCTCTCTCTTTATCTCTGCCTGCGTCTCTGCATGCTCTGGGGGAGTCTGGATGTTGACCATGTCCCTGTCCGCCCATGTGCACTACGCCTGTGAGTCATGGGGGAGTGTTGGTTTTTTGCACATCTCTCATTGTGCTCTGTTGTGTCCTCCCGGGTTGTGTACATCGGCGTGCAGATGACTGACGGCGAGACGCGACGCTGATGGAGTGTCGTCCGGTGGAGCTGACGCACGCTGAGGTCTTCTCGCAGTTCGCTGGAGCCTCCTCTCTCAGGCGACGCGCTCAGCTCCATCGGCAGGCCTCCTTGGCGTTCGTGCTGCCGGCGGTCATTGACACCGCATTTGCTGCTTGCGTGCGTCCAGCGCGTCCTATTGCGTCTGCGTTGTCATGCACTACCTAGGGTCCCAGTTGCATGTTGCATGGCCCTGTTTGGCAGCACAAACCGTTGTGGGCACTATCTGGGTTTAGGCTGCCATAACTCCTTGCTACTATTTTTCTAGCAGATTCTGACCGCATGGCTGCGTTTGCAGTGGCGGTATTATGGTATGGTCCAGTTTTCAGGCAAAACGGACGACGCCCGGGTTTTGGGCTGTCGGCTGCCTGGCAGGCCTCACCGAGAAAACCTGCCAGCCTGA
Organism: Penium margaritaceum; assembly: GCA_023375785.1. Lineage (NCBI taxonomy): Eukaryota > Viridiplantae > Streptophyta > Zygnematophyceae > Desmidiales > Peniaceae > Penium > Penium margaritaceum. The sequence goes on along the minus strand of SZWC01012365.1, from coordinate 23,856 downwards.
ACTGAGTTATTTTCTGATTGGCTGTTGAACTCAGTAACAAGCTCTACAGAGCTGGGGGGGGCCTAGAACTTGGAGGGGTCTCCCATTGTTGTTCATTCTTCATTCCTAATCAGTCACTTACAGTTTTCAGCTGCTTTCTGGCGCTAACACTGGCGCGCGCATTTCTGAGTAACAAACCCAGAGCTTCCAGACTTAGACTCTAGAGCAGCAGAGTGAGGGGGCAGTTGACTTAAGCAACGAGCGTGGAAGCCCGCACGCTGCATCAACAACGCTGCTGCCCCAACCTGCTGCCTAGGCTATTCCATCTTCATCTGGTGGCGGACTACCATCGTGGAGATCACTCGCAACCGTTCCAGAGCTTTGGACGCTACCCGGGACCTCCTACAGTTTTTCTGCAGCACGCAGGAGTTTATCGGTGGACTGGCCGTGGGCCCGACTTGCATGTTTTTTGCATTTTGTGTCCACCATTTGATGCCAGATGCATGCATGTGACCAGTCATAGCGTCCGACTTTTGATTCTGCACGTCTAGGTTCAGACGGCGCAGCGTTCTGATATGTCTGCGCAGAGTAACGGCCACAACAGTGGTTTTGGGCCTGTTTTAGGACAAATCTTGCACTGTCGCGTGCAACACCCGCCGTGTGCCGCGGGCAACACCCGCCGTGTGCCGCGGAAGGTACTTCTGCCATGGACCTGTCATTTGTCATCTCTCTCTGCAAATGCTATTGAAGCATTCTGACACTTTGCCTTGTGTCTCCTAGCCAGACCCTTGCCGTTGTGTGCACGACTTGTGACTGTCTTCACCGTCTGACCAGGCAGTGACGCCTAGTCAGCGGCTGTGTCGCTAGGAAGCTTCCATGCATCTTCTCATGGTATCAGAGCAGTGAGACAGTTCTCACCGAGCTGCGCAGCAGAGACGCAGTAGAGCAGCAGCAGTGAGAGTCACCGCTGTAGCAGATCCATAGGGACCTATCGACGACGACATCAGATCGCCGTCGACGTCGCTCCCCATCACTACGTGAGATTGCATTACCAGCAGCTACTAGCGGCAGTAGGAGACAGCTGCAGTAGACTGCAGTCGCCAGCAGCTGCAGACATTGGCACATGCAGCAGCAGTAGCACTGAGCAGCAGCAGCAGCAGTAGGGCGGCAGTAGGAGCGGCAGCAGTGCGCGGCGGCAGCAGCACGCATCTGCAGCAGCATAGCAGCAGCAGCAGCAGCAGCGGCGGCAGCAGCACAGCAGTAGCGCAGCAGCAGCACAACAGCAGTAGCAGCAGCAGCGGCGGCAGCAGCGGCGGCAGCAGCAGCGCAGCAGCAGCAGTGGCAGCAACGCGCGGCGGTGGCGGCAGCGTGTAGCAGCCACAACGCGCAGCAGCAGCAGCGCGCAGCTGCTGCCACGGCCGCGCACGCAGCCGCCAGGCGGCTGCCCCGCACGCAGCAGTGCGGCTGCTGCTGCAGTTGACGCCACAGCAGTAGCAACAGCTGAGCGGAAGCTGCGCGGCGGCTTCCGCTTAGCTTCCGCGCGGCTGCTACGGAGCGGTCGCCCGCTTGCGCAGCAACTGCGAAGGGTGATCCAAAAAAATGAAAAAGGGGGGGGGAAGGCGAGCTGACGTCAGCATTTTCACTTGCTGACGTCATCAAGTCTTGCTGACGTCAGCAACTTCCTGCTGACATCAGCACTTGCCTTGGTGAAATTTATGGTCCGATGGTCAAAACTTGCCAGCATTTTAATTCCTCGAGAAACGCTGACGTTTCTGCAATATGACCACCTTGATGTCTCGGCCCATAATGAGCGGCACCATGGCTCCGTCCGACGAGATGGGAAAAAGGGTACTAGATCCCTCTTCTTCCACGTTCGCAGGCCATTGAGGACCTGCGGAGCCAGCTGGACGAGATGTGTCGCTTGCAGCGGGAGCAAACTGACGCCATCCGCACACTAACCGAGCTTCTTCGGGGACATTCCACGACTCCCCGACAGACTTCTGAGGGAGCGGCCGGGGTCGCACCCTCTACATAGCAGTCAGCTCCAGCACCGGAGACACGAGCTAGAGCCGATTCCGCCACCTCTTGATCCTTGGGACGAGGATCCACACATGCTAGGCATGGAGGACGACTCCCTCGAGGTTGAGATTCGTGTGCTTCAGGAGCGTATCCGCCAGCTTCAGATGAGCTCTCGGCCCCCACGCACATCCCGTTTTCCGGAGCTTCGATCGTCGTCTGACCTCCACCCCAGCAACTTCCCTCTTACCGGCGCCTTTCCCATCCCTCGTCCTTCCAAGCCTGTGGTTGCCCTCCCTACGGAGCGGCAACCCAAGGACTTCGAGACGCCGCCCCCACGGTATGTCAGCGAGGACGGCTTTGACTACTGGGAGATCCTCTTTCAGGTCTGGGCCACTTCAGAGGGCGTGTGGCCCTACTACCACAGTCCGTATCAGACTACGGACCAAGCTCAGGTGCTGACAGCGGCTAGGGAGATGCGCTGACTTCTCTACGCCATGCCGCGCGAGACCATCATTGACTTTCGCTCATTCCTTGGCGAGGCAGGCACAGGCACTGGCGCTGATCCATGCGAGGGCTGGGATCTAGCATTGTCCCTCCTTGCTGTAGAGACGCACGCCACCCGCGCCGTGCACATCCGTGCCTTTCACTCCCTTCACCAGGGGCCTGCCGAGCCTACAGCCGACTACTGGCGACGTGCCATGCGCATTTACACGCGCCTTGGGACCTCAGGAGGTACACAGCTGTGGGCGCTCCGCACGATCATGCTCGGGGTTCGCCTTGAGCACACAGACATCTTCACGCGGTACAGCGACGTCGTGCTCGAGCCTTTTTCAGCCTCACTACAACTGCTTCCCTGGGCGCACCAGCTCTTCCTCCAGGTGACTTCCGCCCGTGAGGCAGCCGTGGCTCATCAGGAGACCTCCATTGTTGGAGGAGTCATTGCATCACCACCGACGCACCTCCTACAGACTCCTTCTCCATCCTTTGCCTCATCCTCCTCCTCCCCTTCCATCCCGATTACACCGACTCAGACACAGGGTGTCGCGGAAGTAGCACAGGGGAAGAAGGGGCGACGGAAGCGCGGCTTGGGCCAGCAGCAGCCGTCATCGGGCAGTAGCATTGGACGCTCCGTTCATTGCTATATCTGTGGAGGCGCCCATCGCTACACCGAGTGCGAGCAGCCGCTCGACTGGGCGCGGATTACTCGCAGGCTCCAGGCTGCACACGCACTTCGGTCTACGTCGAGCGGCACATCCTCTGGACGCACGGCGACCACGACCGTAGCAGTTCCCGCTTCACCACTGGCGACCAGCGGCGACCTAGACCCACGTGACCGCACCATCGCCGAGCTCCGACACCTTCTGGGGCTTCGCGTTCAAGGAGGTGCGAGTGTGTTGTCACAGCCTGGTGGTTCACAGACAGTCTGTTCGTCTGTTCTTGTGGCTCGAGATGACTCGTGTGGGGGGGTACAGTCGGCATGTGATGACGATGGGCCTCATTGTACAGATTGGATTCATGAGTCTCACCTTTGTGTCCTTCGTCGTTCCTCCCCACCCGCTGCCCAGCGTCCGTCCGAGGCCAAGTGTTTCGTTGCCCATTGTACAGTGACGTGCTCTAGTCGTGATCCCGGTGGCACTTGGATCATCGACTCCGGTGCCACTCATCACATGACTTGTCGTCACAGTGATTTCGTTGTTCTCGGCCCTTTTGCGTCTGTTCGTTCTGTCCGCACAGGCTATGGTCAGTCCTTGCAAGTCCAGGGTGTTGGGGTCGTCTGTTTCGATGGTCCGTCTGGCCCCCTGTATCTTTCCAAGGTGCTGTTTGTGCCTGACCTTGAGCTCAGTTTGCTTTCTGTACGTGCTTGCACACTGATGGGACTCCTTGTCAAGCACACTGTAGAGTCCGCGATTGTGACTGCTATTGACACTCGTAGCGTTGTCCTTCGTGCCTCTGTTGTGGATGACCTGTATCGTGTCTCTCGGACTTGTGCTCCTTGCTCCCCCTCCCCTTCCGATCGTGTTTTTGTCACTTGTGTTCTGTCTCCTGAGCACCAGCGATTGCTTCATCGCCGCTTGTGTCATGTAGGCTCTGACACTGTGTTGAAGCTCATTCGGACACAGCCTGTCCTCGGTCTTGATGTGGCTTCTTTCGAGAAGCCACCCAAGACCGACTACCTCTTCTGCGCTCAGGGTAAGATGCATCGTTGCACTTACCCTGACTCCCGTTCACGCGCACTCCGCCCTCTAGAGTTAGTTCATTCGGACCTTATTGGTCCCCTACCTGTCGAGTCTCTGTCCGATCGGAGCCGATACGTCCTGACCCTGACTGATGACTTCACCCGGATGCGGTGGGTCTACAGCCTGCGCCAGAAGAGTCACGCCGCTCTCACGGTTCGCCTCTGGCTAGTGATGGCTGAGCGTCAGTCTTGCCACACGCTGCACACCTTCCGTTCGGATCGCGACGGCGAGTTCCTTGGCGAGTTGGACAGCTTCTTCGCCGAGCACGGGATTTTTCACCAGGTCTCCGCTCCTGCTACTCCTCAGCAGAACGGTGTTACTGAGCACTGGAACCGCACCATGGAGGATGCGGTTCGCGCTATGCATTCTGAGTGCGGTCTTCCGGAGTCCTTCGCTTTTGAAGGCTTCGCCTACATGACTTGGGTCTGGAACCGCCTCCCGCACGGTCCTCTTCCGGACCACGTCACACCGTATGAGCTCTGGTTCGGCCACTGTGCTGACTTGCGCCTCGCTCGCGTCTGGGGATCCTTGGCTTCTGTGTGGTACATTGAGGACCAGCAAGGGTCCAAGGTCTCACCGCGGGGTCGCTTGTGTGCCTTTGTCGGTATCTTCCCGTGGTCGAAGGCATGGCGTTTTTGGGACCCTACTCGTCGTCGCATTGTTGAGTCCCACGACGCGCTCTTCTTTGAGTCCCTCACCTACCGTGATCTGACTTCGATCACGTCGCTGTCCGTCACACACGTTCCCATGTGTGAGGTTTCTCGACGGATGGGGGAGTCTGCGCTTGCGAGCACCGATCGCCAGGCTGATGTATCTTTGAGCTCCCTCCACTTCTTTGGCACTTGATGACCCAGCGATCATAGCTATCGGTCCAGAGATCTCTCCTCCACCACCAGCTCCTACCCCTGTCCCTTCACGCCCCACAGGTACCTATGATCCTGCACCTGTGCGTACTCCTGTGACCGTACCTGTGTGCACCGGCACTCCTGCCTCTGTACGTGGACTGGCCTCACTTGCTCCTACTGTCACACCGAGCTCCGTGTCTTTCACACCCGCATCTCCTCGCACGACATCACCAGCTTCCCTGCCTCAGCCCTCCCCAGCTGCGATTGTGCCCATTCCTTAGCCTGAGGTGTGCCCCTTGAGCCTGGATTACTCCCGTGAGCCTGGTAGTCGTCTTCGACCATTAGACTCCGAAGCTCAGCGAGTGTCTGGTCCCGCACCCAGGCGCTCCACCCGCAGCATCGCGAGTGGGGATCCCGGCACAAAGGCCCTATGCCTGAGTATCCGCATTGAGCACGCAGAGGTACATCCAGCGTGTCCCGTAGGACATGACCTCATCACTCGCGAGTTTCATATCGCTTGTGATGCAGCAGCCGATCTTGTGGTCGTCAGACCTAGCACTGAGGCGTGCGCTCTTGCCACGTAGAGCTCTCCCTCTATGGCGCCTGACCCGGGCACACTGAGGGAAGCTCTCTCGTCACAGGATGCTTACGCTTGGCGTGCTTCTTGCAAGGATGAGCTCCGTGCCATCCGAGAGCACGGAGTTTACAATCTAGTCGACCTTCCACCTGGGAGGAAGGCTATTCAGGTCAAATGGTTTTTTTCGCAAGAAGGAGAAGCCTGATGGCTCACTTGAACGCCACAAGGCTCGCTTGGTCGTCAAGGGGTACTCTCAGATTGGAGGCATCGATTACACTGACACCTTTGCCCCTGTCGGCCGCATGACCTCAGTTCGAGCTCTGTTCGGTGTAGTGGCTCAGCATGACTGGGAACTGCACCAGATGGATGTGAACAATGTGTTCCTCCATGGCTCTCTGGATGAGGAGATTTACGTGGCTCAGCCATCCGGCTTTGAGGACGGTGACAAGGTCTGGCACTTGCATAAGTCCTTGTACAGCCTCAAGCAGTCTCCTTGGTGTTGGAACCAGGAGATAACTGGCACCCTGACTCGTGCGGGATATGTATACAACGGGGCAGATCCCTCTCTCTTCATCCGACGGACGCCTGAGTGATTCACCGCCATCTTGGTCTAAGTAGACGACCTTCTGATCGCGTCTCCTTGATTGGAGGCCATAAAGGAGGCCAAGGCTATCCTCCAGACTGCCTACAAGATGAAGGACCTTGGTTCTACAGTGGTGTTTCTTGGCATGGAGATCGTGCGAGACCGAACACGTCGTACTCTACTACTGCATCAGGCCTTATATGCACGTGTTGTGGGGGAGCGCTTCAACGACCTTCTCGGCGCAGTTCCCATGGATTCCACACCTCTCACACATGACGGGCAGGATGCCCTAAAGGTTGAAGATCCCACACAGCTGGGGGAGACAGTGGATGTGACCCTGTACCTCCGTCTCATTGAATCTTTGATGTGCATGGCCACTATCACACGTCCTGACATCGCATTTTCCGTCAACCTCCTTGCCCAGTTTTTGCAGGCTCCACGCGCTAGAGCCCTTCACACGGTTGTGCGAGTGGTGCGGTACGTGGTCTCCACACCGTACCTCGGACTCTGCTTTCGCCGGCAGTGCTCGGTGGTCCTTGACGGCTACACCGACAGCGACTGGGCCTGGAGCCCTGATGGACGCAGTCACACCGGTTACGTGTTCCTGCTCGGTGGGACTGCAGTGTCCTGGCGTAGCGGGAAGCAGGGATGCATTGCACGTAGCTCATCAGAGGCAGAGTACGCTGGGTGCAGGGGCTGCTAAGTCGGTATGGCTGCAGCGCCTGTTCCTTGAGCTTGGCCAATCAGTACCCGCCATTGTGGTTCGTTGCGAAAACCAGAGTGCTCTTACCATCGCGGAGAACTCTAGTGTCTTTCATGCTCGCACGAAGCACATTGCGGTTGAGCACCACTTTGTGTGTGATCTGGTGGAGCGACATATGATCTCCGTCATTTGGGTTGGCACTGACATGCAGCGTGCTGACTTCTTAACGAAGGCACTAGCACGCGGAAAGTTCCTGGTGGCCATTCGTATTGTTGGACTTCGCCCCTTGCCTGAGAGGGGTTGAGTGTGGGGGGTGTTTGTGTCCGTGCCACATTTGTCGTTGCACTCGTGTTTGTACTCGTCTCAGTGATGCACGTGTATGGACATGCTTACCATCAAGTCATGGGGGAGTGTTGTGATTTGTGATGTTCCTATCGACCTGTACAGTTTACTATGACCACTCGGCTGTGTCCATACTCGTGTAGATCCCTGATGCGGACCCTGGAGGCACCGGTGCGTCATCTGGTGGCGGACTACCATCCTGGAGCTGACTGACGACCGTTCCAGAGCTCTGGACACTACCCGGGACCTCCTATATTTTTTTTGCAATACGTAGGAGTTTATCGATGGACTGGCCGTGGGCGTGACTTGCATGTTTTGTATTGTGTGTCCACCGTTTGATGCCGGATGCATACATGTGACCAGTCGTAGCATCCGGCTTTTGATCCTGCACGTCTAGGTTCAGACGGTGTAGCGTTCTGATATGTCTGCGCAGAGTTACGGCCAAAACAGTGGTTTTGGGCCGGTTTTAGGACAAATCTTGCACTGCCGCGTGCGACACCCGCTGTGCGCCACGGCATGTACTTCTGCCATGGACCTCTCGTTTTTCATCTCTCTCTGCAAATGCTATTGAATCATTCTGACACTTTTCCTTGTGTCTCCTAGCCAGACCCTTGTCGTTCTGTGCACGACTTGTGACTATCGTCACCGTCTGACCAGACACTGAGGCCTAGTCAGCGGCTGTGTCGCTAGGAAGCTTCCACGCATCTTCTCAAGGGGTGCTCTGTAATCTCGGTAGTCATTCAAGTTTTCTCTGCACACTCGCTTTTGAGGTTGATTTGCATGTTTTTTATTTTGTGTCTATCGATCGGTGTCAGACCTATGCGTGTGACCAATCGCATCGTTTGGCTCAAGATTCTGCATCTCTAGGTTCAGACACTGTTGTCTTTGGATGTCTGTGCGCAGAGTTCTGGGCCACATTTTAAGACAAACTGTCACTGTCGTTTGCCAAACCAATCGTGCGTCACAACAAGTATTTGCGTTGTGTGCTTGTCAGTTGTCATATCTCTGTGCATTACTAAGCTATTGAAGCATATGAGTGTTGCAATTTGGATCATCTCCATCTGTCTATACTATTTACAGTGACCACTCGGTCATGTCCATGCTCGTAGAGATCCCTGATACAGACCCAACTCGCGTCAGAGTACACAGGGAGTGGTGGCTCCACCCACCAGCAGCTGCCAAACAGTTGCCACGGCGTCTCGAGTGCTTGCTAGGGTGCTCTGTAGTTTTTCTGCAATCGCTAGAGTTTTCTCGGTGGACTGGCTCCTAAGCCCAAATTGCATGTTTTGCAATGCGTGTTCACTGATGGATGATGGACCTGTGCGTGTAACCAGTTGTCGGGTTGAGATTTTGCATCTGTAGGTTCAGGCAATGTTGCGTTTGGTTGTGGGCTGGTTTTAGGACAAACTGACACTGTCGCGTGCGTCACCCGACGTGCGCTGGGACAAGTATTTATGCTCTGTGCTTGTCAGATGTCATTTCTCTCTACACATTATGCAGTTGAAACTATTGCAATTATGAGACTCTGAGCGTCTCGCTCAGCCCAATCCTTGCTACTTCTGCACCCGTCCTCTGTGCTAGTGCGATCGCTCACTGGACAGCGTCATACGGTCAGGAGCAACAGTGCTAGGAAGATTCCATGTACCTTCTCAATAAGACTTTGCGTGTCTCCTTAGTCCAACCCTTGTTGTTTATTACACCTTCTTGCTTGTTATTGCGCTACCTAACTAGAAAATGTCGCCACATAAAGAGCAACTAGGCTAGGAAGCTTCGTAGTAGTTTCTCATGTTATCAAAGTAGCGACACATTTCTCGATAATATTCACAGCAGAGATGCAGTAGTGACAGCAGCTGTGATTCATCGCTAAAACCACGGTCCTGGGAGGACCCACCAAATGACGGTGACCCTTCGTAGCAGATTGTACAGCGTAGACAACTTTGTGACGAAAGTTACAACCGCATCACCATGACACCTGCATACATGCAGTTCAGGGTCATCCAACCCTTTCCAACAAAAGTTGGGACATGTGATGTCCCTGTGTGGTGCGTGAATCTTCTGAGAAGTTCCAGTTAGGTCGCACCTACCACCACCCCGGACGTGTGAGAGCGTGACGACCCCAAGGACCACTTTTTAGTCGTGTTAGGGCTCATTTAAAAGCCCTGGTCATAACCTGTCAATCACATTCACTTGCACTTTGTTTTCTGTTGTATAGAATGCAAGAAACAAAAACCCGCTCTTAGATGTATGATTTTTCTACATCTCGGGCTGTGACATAAAAAAGTGACGCTTTTGACCATTTGTAAAGCTTGTTTTTCACTAAACCAACATCATTGCGTTCAACACCCTCTTTTGCATCATTGGTCCAAGTTTCGGTTTATTTCGACAAACTTCATGCTTATGCCATCGTCGTGGGTGATGATGTCATCACTGACTTGGCCAAACTTTTACTTGGACATCAAAGTTTTCACGGATTCGGAACCCTCAAGAAATGCGGTCAGATTTCAATCCCACCGCTTTTGTGGTTTGCCCTACAGAGCACCCCACATGGCTTTTGGCGACGAGAAGAAGAAAGGGCATGCCTTCCACTCCTTACACACCCCGACAAATGGCGATTCCGGACGCTGGAACCGCATCTTTCTTAGTGCTTCTGACCTACTCCCTCTCTTTTATTTCGCGGCCATGTCATACATGACCTGGGTCTGGGATTGTGTTCCCCATGGTCCTCTTCCCTGTCACATCACCCCCTTTGAGCGCTTGTTTGGTCGACGTGCAGACATGCGACTTGCTCGTGTTTGAGGCTGTTTTGCTACCGTCTGGCTCCCTGGGGACCTTTGGGACGGCAAGCTTAGCCCCCGTGAACGTCATTGCACCTTTCTTGGTGTTTCTGCTATGTCTAAAGCTTGGCGCCTCTGGGACACTCATCGCTCCTGGGTCATTGAATCCTGAGATGCTCTCTTCTTCAAGGATGTCTTTCCTCGTGACTTATCCCTAGTCTCTCCACCTTCTTCTGTGTCCTCGCTCCGTCGGCTTAGGAGGAGTGGTTCTGTTCCAACCTCTGGTCTAGCGGGGACCCCTCCTCGCGGGGACTCCCTTGGGACGGCTCTCACCTCTGGTCCTTCTTCTTCTCCTCCGTCTTCATCTATTCCTTTCACGGATGATGATTCTCCAAGCCTGTCATCGAGCTCACAGACTGCCTCTTCCCCAGAGTTGTCGTCGGCCCCTTCTCCCTCTCCTTCTGTTGAGTCAGCATCAGTGCCTACCAGTGCTTTGGCACAGTCCTCCGCTGGTCTCTCCATGTAGTTACCTACACATTCCACTCTTGACTTATCTCAGACGCTTGCATTGCAGACCTCAGCATCTGTTGATGCTTCAGAGCCCCCCCCTCCCCCCCCTTGTATTCCAGACTCCTCCTGTCGGCCTTGAGCCATACACACACGGAGGGAGACTTCGCTCTCTCCCTCAGCATTCTGTGTCTCATTCCTCTCAGCCCCCTCTAGGTCGCACTCGCCCCAATGCATCATCCACAACGGTTGGTTCTTCCACCAGACCCACTAGCCTAGATGCGCTCAGGCCCGCTATCAACGTAGTCCATTTTAACTCTGCTGTGGGCTATGCACTCATTGCTCATGACTTTCACAACACCCTTGAGGCCTCTGTTTCCAGCTATGTCATAGCCTACTTTATGGCAAGTGGGCTGTCCTTACTCCCCACGGAGCCTGTGATTGTTAGGCAGGCTCGTGAGGCAACTAATGCTGACCTCTGGGGAAAAGGCCATGCAAGAGGAGCTTACTGCCCTCGAGAAGTATGGGATCTTTGAGCTTGTCGACCTTCCAAGGGGCCACAAAGCTATCGCTGCCCGTTGGGTTTTTCGACGGAATCTAAAGCCTGATCGCAAGGTCAATAGGCACAAAGCTCGGCTTACAACTAAGGGGTTCTTTCAGGTTCCCGACATTGAATTTGATAAGACGTTTGTTTCAGTCAGGTGGTACACCACCGCTTGTGTTCCCTTGACTCCGGTCGCCAAGCACGACTAGGAACTAGAGGAGATGGACGTCAACAACGTATTCTTGCATGGACAACTAGATGAGGAGATGTATATGGTATAGCAGCCTGGCTTCACCTATGGCAAGAACAAGGTCTAGCAACTACGAAAGGCCCTGTATGGGCTCAAGCAGTCCCCATGCTGCTCGAAGATCGATATGACCTCCACAATTGAGAGAGGAGGCTACCGTCTCTACACCATCAACCCTGTACTATTTTGAGTGTACCCTCAAAGCACTTCATGGCTATTTTGGTCTATATTGATGACCTCCTCATTGCCTTACCCAGCCCGTCGACATACAAGATGAAGGACTTGGGTCCGGCTCGAGTGCTCCTTGGTATGGAACTTGAGCGTGATTGCTTGCGTCGCACTTTTTACGTGCACCAGACTGCCGACATTCGTAGCCTGGGGGAGCAATTTTCTTTTTTGTTGACTGACACACTCACGGCACCTACACCGATGACACCAGTAGGTCAGCGCCTCCTGAAGTCGCCTGAGTCATCTCAATTGGGGGAGATCGTCAATGTCACCGATGACCTCAGTGTGATCGGGTCTCTCATGTGTCTTACAACAATCAAGCTAGCAGATGCGGCTTTCTTGGTCAACTTCCTACCTCAGTTCTCTCACCAGCCTCGTCAAAGGCACCTTGAGGCACCCCCGTGCGTGGTCCGCTATGCATTGTCCACTACTCGTGTAGGACTGTGCTACCATGCATAGCCCTCAATGGTCATTGACGGATACACAAACAGCGATTGGGCGTGCAACACTGATGCTCGCACTCGCACCGGCTACATCTTCCTCGTTGGTGGGACTGTTGTCTCGTGAAAGAGTGGAAAACATGGATGTGTCACCCAGAGCTCCAACGAGGTAGAGTATGTAGCACTTGGTGTAGGTACGTGTGAGAGTGTATGATTTTCCTGCTTGCTGCAGACTTTGTGAGTTCCCATGAGCTGCATCACTGTGCGCTGCAACAATCAAAGAGCTAAGGGCACTTGCTAAGCACGATGGCATGTATCATTCCCGCACTAAGCACATCAACATTGAGCATCACATTTTACACGAGCACATTGATGATGGAGAAGTTCAGGTCGTCTGGGTCGACACTCGTCAACAGCCTGTAGACTCTCACCAAAACACTCAGCAATGGCATGTTTTAAGCGGCCATGCATGCTGTTGGCCTCCTACATGCTCGTGATGCCCTGGATTGATGCGAATACATTGTGTAGGTTATGTTGTTTAGTAATGTGGTCGCGTCTTGTCTCTTCGCTCACGTGTGGGTGTGGGTTGTTCATGTGTGGGTTATGGCAGAGTTTTGGTTATGGATGATACAAAAGTGGCCTCTTGACTCTGCACACACACACACACACATACACACACACACACACACACACACACACACACACACACACACACACACACACACACAAGCCCGTGCGAGCGCGCGCGCATGTACCTACGCACGCACGCACGCATGCACACACACACACACACACACACACACACACGCATGCACGCACGCACGCACGCATGCACGCACGCACGCACACACACACACACACACACACACACACACACACACACACACACACACACAGAGAGAAAGGCAATATCAGTGCAGGTGATTGACTTGGATCAAAGCTCTCCGTTGTTATGTCGTTACCCACACCATGGGGCACACAGTGCTCGACTTACAGCAAGAGTGGCGCACACAGCACCCAATCTCATTGT
>SZWC01012364.1:64706-78374 GCA_023375785.1 Penium margaritaceum | reverse complement strand
AAAGCCGTCCAAGCAATCGGCGGCAGAAACAGAGTCGTCCCCTCATGAGCCCCGAGGAGTGATAGAGAGAGAGAGAGAGAGAGAGAGAGAGAGGGAGGCCTTACTAGAGCACGTCGTGATGAGGGGGAGTCGGGGGACACGTTTGAGCCACCACTTGTTGGGGGACGACGTTGTTCTCGGTGCGTTGCGCTTCGCTCTGCATAGTACGACCCGGCACGAGCCGCAGCTGGAGCCTCGTTGTTTGCCAGTGTGGCATTGTCTGCCACCGAGAAGGCGCGTACGTGGCGAGAGGCATCCGTTGCTGGTCAGCTGCCACGCATTTGTAGACAAGGTAGTTGGCTGGAGAAGGAGATACAGCGCTCTTCCTGACAATGTTGCTGCAGCTGCTCCCGTCGTTGCCACTAAGTTTATAAGAAAATGCCGCGGCACTGACGACTAGTGAGGCGAGAGACTGTGGGCAAGAGAGAACGTCACAACCCACGGGTAGAATAACACCTACGGATGTGCTTGTGCGATTGTCGTCGTCGCAATGCAGTCCCACGCGTTGTGGACGGCGAGGGCTGCTGTAGCGGGGGAGTGTGGTTGGCAGGAGAGGAGCCAGGTTTGACGGCGACGGTGACACTGTCCACTATGGCGATGGTGTATCCTCCCGCGAACAGGATTGTGGGTTTAAGAAATAACGTGTCGCACTCTCTCACTAACCCGCTCCGATACCCGTAGGGAATGGATTATTGTGAGGGAATGAGGAAAGGAATGTGAGGGGGAAGTCCACAGGCCAAGACGTGGCGGTATGTCAACAAGAGACGTCACGAAAAAACGTTCAGAGTAGCGTAGTAAGTGAGTTGATTCCCGTCAGGGAGGGAGCCAAGATCGAGCGAGTGACGAGCTCGCTCTCGCTTGTGGTCTCACCTCCACCACGCGGGTGTCGAACCTGTTCCACCCCCCCAAATCCTATTTTCCACTTGTGTTTGCTTTTCTCACTACACATCGCAATGTCCCTTCCAAGGAGTCAAGCCGGGGTGACCACGTTGGACGAGTCAATCAGTACCATGTAGCTGTGGGCATGCATGATTCCAGTGTCACCATGGCCAATGACCACAACTTAGTGATGATGATCGTGCCGACAGCACGGTCCCTCTCTCTCTCTCAGTCACGTATATTAGTGGCGAGTGGGGTGTGCAGCGTGGCCACAGATCACAGTGTGTATGAGACACAAGACACATAGCTGGAAAGGCAACAATGCAAGAAGACCCAGCACTAGACGTGTGTAGACAGCATATGCAACGAGAGAGACTGCCGACGGCACGACTACCGAGAAGGTCTGCCGATAGAGCTTAGCACGTTGGAGGGAGGAGGCTCCCGAAAACTGCATGTAGGCCTTAGCGTGCCTCGGCTCCACACGACGATGCTCCAAAAGCGTCGCGTCTCCTGGTCAGTCGTGTGCACGCCGATGTACACAAGTCGGGAGGACACAACAATAGAGTACAATAAGAGATGCGCAAAAGCCAACACTCCCCCATGACTCATAGCGCATTGCACATGGACAGGTACAAAACATAGAGACCAAGGGGGTAGGAGAAGAGAGAAGGAAAGAGAGAGGACCTCACACACTAACCACACTAAGAGCCTTCTTGAACAAGTCATGCTTTAGTGCCTTGGTCAAGAAGTCACCAACTTGTCATTCCGTCTCGATCCACACAATGCTAATGCTGCCGTCATGCAACAACGAGCGCAGATAGTGATACTCGACATTGATATGCTCTGTGCGAGTGTGATGCACATTGTCATTGTCAGCAATGGCCATGGAACTCTCATTGTCACAATGCAGCATGATGGACGTGACTGACTGACACAGCCCGGACAAAAGGCAACACAGCCACACACTCTCACACGTGCTAGAACCAAGTGCCACATACTCAACCTCTTCAGTGATGCGTGCAATACCGCCATGCTTGCGCTGCGCCAAGACACAGCCGTGCCTCCAACAAGAAAGATCCAGCCAGTGCGACCATTGCCGTCCAGAATGCCGGCCCAGTCATTATCAATGTAGAGTGCCCACACAATGGACGATTGTCAACGGAACATGAGGCCTCGCCATGGAGGCAAGACGAAATAACATAGTACTCGGATTGCGGCCTCAAAGTGAAGGCGACGCGGCTCCTGAGAGAACTGTGCCGGGAGGTTGACGACAAACGCAATGTCTGGATGCGTCGTCGTCGCCATTAACATCAATGACCCGATGACACAAAAGTGCGTGGTCACATCAACTGAATACCCCACCGCACTTGGGTCAAGGCTCTTGAGCATTGACTGTCCATCTGGTGACATGGGTGAAGATGCTCTTAGCACGAGGGGCACATCCTCAATGATGCGCCCGTACAGGGTCTACACGTAAGCAGCCTGATGGACGTACAGGATGCCCATGGAGCAATCATGCTCAAGCTCCATGCCTAGAAAGACTCGTGCTAAATCGAGGTCCTTCATTTGGTAGGCAGCATGCAGCATGTCCTTCACCCGCTGGATGGCAGCTGCCTACGGTAATGTGATTGGAGGACCCACTTGGCGCCAATGGCCTTTTGGCCAGGGGGGAGGTCAACAAGCTCATGGACCTGATGTTGTCGGATAGTGGCAAGCTCCTTGGCGCATGCAACCTCCCGGTGTGTGGCCTCGGGAGATGCCCAGGCCTCCCATAGGGTGGATGGATCCACTGGTTACTCTATGGGGTGGACTATGAGGGTGAGTGCGTCTTGTGCCCCAAGTGGCAAGTGCATGAGTGTGGCCGCAACGGCACGTTAGTGCCCCTGATGGAGCAAGGCGTAGCCTAAAGCCAAGCCCGGATGCAAGTCAGTGATGACTAACAAAGTGGCCAAGCCAAGCGCCTTGGTGCCAAAGTCCCCAATCACGAATGTGGGATGGCGTCTGCCAGGAGGCATGGAGCCTCGTGGGGTGACGTGGGGTCGTGGAACCAGAGGACATGAGGAGGCAGCCTGAGCGCTCAATGTCGGCCGGGGTCGGAGGCTCTCTTCCAAACCACATGTATAGTGCGCCAACACTTATGGGACAGCCGGCCTGGTGGAGGTGGCAGACTCGGACAAGGCAGCCAGCCCGGTGGAGGTGGCAGACTCCGATGAGGCAGCCGGCCCAGTGGAGGTGGCAGACTCAGACGGGGCGGCTGGCCCAGAGGAGGTGGCTGACACAGACGGGGAAGCCAGCCTTGAGGGGCTGGCGGACACACGCGGGTAGGCCAGCCCAGTGGGGCTGGCGGACACGGACGGGAAAGTTAGCCCTGTGGGGCTAGCGGACACAGGTGGGGTACCCGGCAAAGAGGGGCTGGCGGACACGGACGGGGCAGCTGGCCCTAAGGGGCTGGTGGACATGGACGGGGAAGCCAGCTTGGAGGGGCTGGCAAAGACGGACGGGGAAGCGAGCCCGGAGGGGCCGGCAAAAATGGACGGGGGAGTCGGCCCGAAGGAGCTGGAGGAAATGGACAAGGGAGCCGGCCCTGAGGGGCTAGCGGACAAGGGCAGGGCAACCGGCCCGAGAGGATTAGCGGGCGCAGACGATGGGACGCCCGGACGGGACTCAACGGAGGACAGACCCTCCACTCCCCAACGCGACGGGAGGAACATGGACGTGCTAGAGTGAAAGAGATCGTGGAAAAATAGGTCTTCAAAGAAGAGGGCGTCCCGTGACTTGACAAAGCAGTGCCGGGAAGGATCCCAGAAGCGCCATGCCTTTGACTGACACAAGATGCCGAGGAGGGTTCAATATCGTCCGCGAGGTTCAAGCTTGTAGCCCTGGTGTGGGGAAGGCAACCGCACGATGGCCACGCAACCCCAAACACGAGCCTAGTGAAGGTCGGCGCGCTCATCGCACCAGTGTTGGTATGGTGTGGACCGTGAGGAAAGGGATCCTTGAGAAATCCGATTTCAGACACATGTCATGTAGGTCATGGCTTTGAAGTAGAAGCCATCAAAGAGACCAGATTTGATCCGCATGGTGCGGGCGGCGTCGGCCATGGGCTGGCGTGTACAGCGCCAACGTCTCGTGATGTACGCCTCGGGATGCAAGGAAGAGTGTGGTCTCTCCCATAAACTTGCCGCCGCGATCAGAGCGGAAGCGGCGGAGAGGGCGACCACACTCGCGATTAGGAGGTACCAACCACTCCCAACTGGTGGGGGCGACATCGTTGTTGTGTCAAAAACAAAAGGCCCATCGGTAGCGTGAGTAGTCGTCGGTGAGGGTCATGATGTAGCGTCCATGCTCCTCAACGGACTCTATCAAAAGAGGATCCATGACATCAGAATGGACTAAGTCCAAGAATCTGCACGCATAAGAGGCTGACAGAGGGTAGGTAGACCGGTGCATCTTTCCCTGAGCACAGTCAATGCACTCGGTGGGACATGGCAGAGGAAACAATTCTGGATCAATACCCTTGGCTGGTTACGTGAAAATCATGCTATCGATTGAAATAGAGTGGACATGGTCAAGGCGGCGGTGCAGGAGACGTGTGTGCTGTGGAGAGAGCGAACTGGTGACAAACATATGGCCAGTGTCGGCAAGTGGCGAGGAGATGTAGGAAGGTGCAAACAACCGCGACACGTGCCACAAGTTACCATGGGCGGTCGCATACAAGACGACACGACCAGACGGACGCAACGACGCAGTGCCGACACAACAGGATTGCAGGACGTCCATGCTCATGCAGTCACATGCGGTGACAGACAAAAGCCTGATCTCAAGACCAGGGACAAAGAGGACGTCGGTCACATAGACATCGCCAGCACGCAGTAGCAACCGGAGGCATCAACAGTAGCAGCTTGCAGCAACGTAACAAGAACATAAAACAAAAAGACGCAGAGAAAACAAAAATCCGCGACCCTTGGAGCCCTCGTAGCAGCAGCTACAAGGGAGGTAGCACCCATTGCAACGCGCAACAGCACAGTTGCGACCACAACAGCAACGTGCAGCTGTGCAACTGTGCGCAGCAGGACTGCGTCGCAGCCTTACCGGGGGGGCAAGTGGGGGTCAATGGGGGTTAGTGCTGCCGGAAAAATCCGGTAGCATTTCCCCTGGCCCAGTGGCGGTGGGGAAAATTTTTACGCCGCCACCAGGCTGGTCAATGCTGCTAGAAAAAAATCCGGCACCATTTCTCCGACACCGGCGCGTGTGGGGCTATGCCAGCGTTGCTTGGCACATGTGTCCCAGTATTTTGCTACTGCTGGTGCGCTCTGGCTCTGATACCAAGCTGGAATTCCCGGGCAGCAAGTTGGGGAAGCAGCGTTGTTGATGCAGCGTACAGGCATCCACGCTCGTTGCTTAGTCAGGTGCCCCCTCAGTCTCCTGCTCTATAATCTAGGTCTGAGTGCTCTTGGTTTGTTCATGAGAGATACGCGCGCTAGTGTTAGCGCCAGAAAGCAGCTGATAACTGGAAACAACTGAATTAGGATCCATAATGAACAAGAATGAGAGACCCCTCCAAGTTCTAGCTCCACCCCAGCTCTGTAGAACTTGTTACTCAGCTCACGAGCCAATCAGAAAAAGACCATTTTCTGGCAATCAGGGTTTTCTCCCTGCCAGACGGCCAAGAGCCCGAAACCCGGGCGTCGTATGTTATGCCTGAAAACTGGACCATACCATAATAGCGCTGCTGCAAACGCAGTCGTGAGGTCAGAATCAGGTAGAACAAGAGCAATAAAGAGTTGTGGCCGCCTAGACCCTGGCGACGTCTGCTTTAGTTCCCGATACCAATAGTACCAGAAAAATACAAAACTTGGAGCCTTTGCATAACAAGGCGCTGCAAAGGAAACAATGCAGTAAAACCTAGCACTCTACGCATGTATACAACATATGCAGCGAGAGAGAGAGAGAGAGTGTCGGCGGCACGACTGCCAAGGAGGTCAACCAATGGAACTGAGCACGTTGGAGGGATGAGGCTCCAGCAAACTACGTGTAGGCCTTAGTATGCGTCGGCTCCACTCGACGACACTCCAGTCGCGTCACGTCTCGTCGTCAGTCGTCTGCACGCGGATGTACACAAGCCGGGAGGACACAACAATAGAGTACAATGAGAGATGCGCAAAAGCCAACACGGACCAGATTCATGATTGAGGAATTAATCAAATTATGTAATTTCTATTTATTAGAAAGGGTTTTTTTGGCAAAATCATTGGACATGCAGAGCGCATATATGTAACAACAATAATCCCAATGATGCTATGCTGAATGGAGCGTAGATAGTGAACAGATAGAATTTCTGAGGGAGGACAAGTTTGATGATTTGGGACACTTGAGCAATTCGTAATTAGTGGCAAGTGTACTTCGATGTATAGTTTCAAAAAGATAAAAAATGTATATACAAGTGTCGACTTACAAATGAGATGTAGTCGAGGTCGTTGGGTCAATCGTCAAGCGATGCGTATGGATGCACGTCGTGAGTGGTCGGATTGAGAAGCTTTGCCGATGAAACGGGGGGGCTTGAAAGATTGACGGTGAAGATGTGAGACGCATCTTTAGAAATCTCCATGTACCTCGATGTGTCGGAAATTCGGCCAAAAGGTCGTGACACTTCTATCGTTGATTATAAAAAATGGTCAAAGTTGTTAGAAGGTGCGAGAAGGTCCGCCAGAGGACAAGGGCACATGGATGAATTGCCCTTGACCATCGGAGTAAAATTTGAGGTCTTGTCGTGTAGTGGGTTGTTTGTGTAGTGACGTTGGTGCTCACTTGGGAAAATTGGGAAATTGTGTATGTTTGGTACATAAGAAATGAGACAAATGTGGGGTTCCGGGTGCTCTAGTCAAGCGATGCATACCATGTTGCATCATGAGTGGTTTCTTCAAGAAACTCTGCCCCAAATTTGGGAGGTTTCAAGAATATCCAACCGCGGTTTTGTGAAGTTGTAGCATCGTACATAGGTCGACACAACTTAATCTACACATTGATAAGTTTTGCAAGAATTATGTCGACCCTTTGGGAGCGAAAGACCAGAAGTCACGGCAAGTGGTTAACTTACCCTCTATCAAATCACAACAAAACCTTAAGCTCTACGCGTGGTGGGCCACAATTGCAAGGACATAAATGTCCACTCACCAAGTTCAAGGACTCATGTACGTTCAAAACGCAACACTTTCCCAAATTGTAAGCGTGACATCGTGGCGCATTAGCAAACGTAGGCTGAGGAAGCCTATAGTAGTTTTCAATCAAATGATCAACGTCTCAGAGTGTCATAGGACTCCCAGTTGTTCTGCACTTTTTCAACCCGTGCCACTTGACCAAATCATTGGTCGATTTTCCACGGCGTTGATTTCTGAGGATGTTCTCAATTACATACTCCATGTCTTTGTCCACTTGGATTGGGGGTGCAGGAGTGGCGTCTCTATCAGGGAATCTCTTGTTGAGGTCTCGATAGTGCTTAAGCTTGCTGACGTGGAAGACCGGATGGATCCCCATGTTGTCTAGTAGGAAAAATCCAGTTACAATAGGAATTTTCACTCGCTCCATCTCAAATGGGCCCAACCATAATGATTTGAGCTTTGCAAAGTCTCGTCCACAAAGTTTGAATGTTCTTTGAGGCGAGGAACACGTAATGAGCAGAGCTGAAAAGAATGTCGCTACGATGTCGGTCCGTTGGCTTCATGGTTGCTTGCGTCTTTGTGAGGGCGTGGCATGTTTCCTCCCAGGCACCGAAGGATTCATGTTGGTGGCTGTCTTTTGCAAGAGTGTTATTATGATTTTGTATTCCCGTTTGCATGGTGGGAAGCTTGCCACAGACAACCTCAAACAGATATCTACCCATTGCAGTGGAAGTTGCCAAGATTTATGCAAGTTTGGAAGTTAGTTGGTTTGATGTCCAACAAATTCCATGCCTCTCTCATAAAGTGTGGAGTTTTCCGAGCATGTGGTTGGTCCTCTTGGTATGCTCGTTTGATGCAGAATACAACGCCGTTGATAGTTGGATCTGTCTGAAAACGCATCATTAGTTTGTGTAAGAAACTCACAGTGAAGCGGCCGTCTCTATCGTTCATGATGGTACCTGGCACTCCGTGCAGCCACATGATCTGAACTTGAAAGCCTTTCTGTTCCTTATGTAATGGTGGTGTTTTTTGTTGGGAAAATCTGTAATATTTTTAAACATCTGTCCACCATTGCGAGGATGGAGTCAAATCACTCTGGAGTGACAGGTAATGTTCTCACAAAGTCTGTGCTGATGTCGACCATAGCTCCATCGGAACATGGAGTGGTTGGAGTAGTCCTCTTGGCCTCATATGCCGAGATTTTTGCCGGTGACAAGTGTCCCACGATTTATGGAACACTGCCAGATTGGTCTGTATCCAGTCTCACCACCATAACTTTGTCAGTTGTTTTAGCATCATGTCCTTGTCAAAGTGTCCACTTGGGTCGGTGTCGTGGCATTCCCCAGCTAGCATCTGTTGTAACTCCTTGTTCGGTGGTACAACGACTTGGTGGGTGAATCAGAGTCGCCATTAGGGGTCGTCCAACCAGAGCTTGGTTTTGTAGTGTTTGCCAAACTCCTCGTAGCCCTTCGCAAACAGCCTCACTTGGTACAGGTTTTGTTTGACTGGGAATGCATTGATCTCATCCATCAAATCTGATCAGCGACTCAGAAAGATATCCTGAATTCATTTTTATAGACCAGCACTTGATGTTGCAGTCAATGTTGGACTCAAGGAACTCCATCCATCTGATTTGTCGACGGGTAATGTTTGGTTGAGTGTTCAGATACTTGAACGCGTGATGGTCAATGCAATTGACACATTGCCAGAATTCCAGATATCACTGCCACTTCTTGAACGCGCGCATAACTGCCAATGTATTTTCTTGTTTTTTTGTTTTTTGTGCATCACGCCTTTAAGTTCCCGTCCGCATAAACTTTTGAAACATCTGTATGACCGGTTGTTCTCTTCCACTGCTATCCTAGAAGAGGACGGCTTCCGTTGCCCAGTCGGACGCGCCAGTTGCCATGAAAAATTCCACCATTAGATGTGCCAGTCACAGGGCTGGCATTGACGTCAGCGCATTTCTCAAACAACTAAACACTTCTTGGTTGCTATCCTCCCAGTCCACTTGGTGTTTTTACCAAGTGAGATCGGAGAGAGGCACTGAAAACGAGCGTACTTTCTTACGAACCGACGATAGTAGTTGCGAAATTCCAAAGTTCTCGTGGGTCACAAATTCTGGTCGGCATGGGCCGAATAGCGAATGCCTCCTTTTCAAATCCATGGTGATCCGTTCATCACAGATGATGCGATCCAGAAACTTGATCGAACAGTAACTGAAGTTGCACTTTGATACATCAATTCATATATTCTCATTGTACAATCTTGAGAACGTCTTGGAGGTTTCCATTGTGCTCCACTAGGATGCCACTGTACACAAGGACGTTGCTGAGACATACAATGATGAATTCGTCAAAGTTCAGCTAAAAATGTTACTCGTTTCCACCCAAAACTTTGCAGGGACATTTGTGAGTCCACATAGAATGATTGTGAAGTTTATGTGCATGTATCCGGTGTAAACATGTCGTCGTCTTGATATCCATATCAGATGCGTGGATCTGATGAATGCCACTATGAAGGTTGATTCTGGTAAAAATTGTAGCCCAGTTCATTTGTTCATGGAAGGGGTAGCAGTTCTTGATGGTGATGTCGTCCACGCTCAGTTTCCCACACACATCAATATCTTTCTTGTATTCTTTTGTACAAAAACTGTAAGTGCCGTGTAAGTGACTTGGATGGCTTGATAAACCCCCGACCGATCATCTTGTCCAGCTGCTATTCAAGCTCCGCCAACTCGTGGTCGCTCATCTGATAAGTCGCCTTGACCGTCGGTCTGCTACCTGGCTTCAGTTCTATCCGATGATTGACAGTGTATTGCGGAGGAAAACAGTGTGGTAGCTTTTCTGGTAAAACCACGTCAAACACTTCAGTGACAGATGAAAAATCGTCTGGAATGTTTACAAGATTGTCAGGAGTCAATGCTGATGTTGTTGCATCTGCTACAAGTATCTCTTCTTCTTCCCTTGTATCCACGTGGACAAGAAACGCATGTGATTTTTTTTTTACAGGTGTAACTTCCTATGCTCCTTCCACCTTTGATATTTCTCGTAACCGACATTGTGTCGTGGTGGCTCGATCAAAGACAGGTGCCATTTTCATCCATTAGTGCTGATGTAGTTTTCTCCGCTACTCCAGACTACCTACAAACTGCAACGGTGCAAGAAATCTCGCCTCAGAATGATTTCGTGGCCGCATATTGGCCAAGTCCTCCAGACCGGTACGTCATGTAGATGTATCTTCTATTGTCGGAGTAGTTTGCAAAGTGGATGGACCTGTATTCTTCCATCTATGTTTTTACCTTCAAACACCACTTGTTTAGTTTGCATATTAAGCTTGTGAACCAAATTGTTGTTTAGGAAACAAAGAGAAGATCCACTATCTATTAGTTCTAGTACCATTATGTGACCTTTACAATCCTTTGATTGTACTTGTAGCAGTATTGTCATTTTGTCGTCCTTGTACCCGTTGTCAAACTTGCGATCTTAGGATCCCTTGTTTACGTGAGCTTCTTGGATGGGTCATTGGTCACCACAAAATTTTCAGACTGAACATGAGGTCCGTCATCTATTCCTTCCCTTGTCGTTTCTAACCTCCTCATTTTGTCTCTGTGACGTCCCCCCTTTTTGGCATGTCGCTGCTGTTTTTCATAGTTGCACAAGATGTGCCCTAGCTTCCGTAATTCCAATATCTTTGTTAATTACAATGAGCAACAGATCTCCATTCGAGACAATGTTTCCATTGTCTGTGACCTCTTGCCGACAGGATATGGATTGTGGCCTTGGGGTCACCGGCTGCTGGAAACCAATATCCGAGCATTGTAGTTGGTGCTGTCAATGCAATTAGTTGGTGTGTTCATTCATAGAAGGCAGTTATGGACGGCAAAGATGGTTATGCCTCCCTTGATTTTGTGCTTGAGGCCGTTGTTGTCATAGAAACAGATTTAAGTTAAGGGTGAGGTTATTGTTGGTGATGTTTCAACAGTTACACCGCATACACCCTGCCATGTTGGACTGCTGTTGCAAGCATTGCTGCCTGTTCTTTGCGTTGGACTTCTTGTTCATCTTTCCAAATTGTGCAATTATGGCATGCAATGTCCTCCCAACTTTCTGGTGTAGTCAATGAGTTGTGGGACGTCGGATTGCTGTACTCAAGTGGTAGTAAGCCTGTGGTAGATGATGCGAGAGCAATTGTGTGAGCTATTGATCTGACTCTGTTGT
This sequence comes from Penium margaritaceum, assembly GCA_023375785.1. Taxonomy (NCBI): domain Eukaryota; kingdom Viridiplantae; phylum Streptophyta; class Zygnematophyceae; order Desmidiales; family Peniaceae; genus Penium; species Penium margaritaceum. Next base: position 67,078 of record SZWC01012364.1, on the reverse strand, counting down.
TCTTATGCTGTCATTGGATAATCTTCAGATCAAACCATCAACTTCAAGTTGTGCCAGGCACAAACAAGGAAGTGACTTAGTTTTTCATTTTTGTCGCTGTTGATCCAAACAGCAAAGAAATACACCTCCAAACTCGTCAACCACATCCATACCATTGGTCTTTTGATTTCACAGCATAAACTGTCTCAAGAAATGCTAGTCAAATTTGGGGCTTGCTCGAGAGATGGAGATTTCTCATGGGAAGTACTACTTTTCATGCATGCGCCTTCTATAGCTCCTCCATAACCACGTTGAGCTGTTGGAATAGATGAGTATTGAGGCTCTTGAGTCTCGACAGTTCATGGTACATATCTTCATTAATGTGAGCCTGCCAGCCGGTACCTCCCACCATGCCAGGTGTTTTCCAGGCGGGCAATGGTGGAGGTGAAGGGTACAACGAGCCCGAAGGGCCTGTCATGAGGTTGGCCGCCGGGGTTGTTAGTGGTGTGCCATTTGCTGTGAAAGTTGCAGCTCCTATCTGGTTTTCCTTGAGAGATTTGCTGATTGTGTGGTATTGATCCTTCATTGCTAGAGTGTTTGCTAGTTACTGCTCCTCGTCATCAAGTTTGCTCGCTCTGTTTACCTTCGTAGCATGGTCTGCGAATTCTTTATTGGTGAAGATGCATCAAAGACTTGTGGAAGGTTACATCCTTCTAGTTAACGTGTCCGCTGAACCTCCAGCACCGCTGCAATCTAATACCAAGTGTTACGCTGAGCGCAATATGGGTGGTTTACAGGGATGAGGTGCATAGCATAAGGCGGTTATAGGAATTGAGAAAATTTCAACATTTACAATTAGCAGTAGGTGTACTTTGATGACAAGTGTCGAACATGTTGGGCGCATGCATATAGTAGCGGTAATCATAATGAGGCATGTGTGGGATATTGGGCGCTTGAGTCGAGCGTTACGTGCGTCTAATACATAACGTCCACTTTCTTTTCTTTTGTTATGCCAAGACAAACGTAGATGGTGAATAGGTACAATGTGCGGAGAGAAAGAAAAATCCAGGAAGTGTACATCCATTACAAGTGTCAAAACTGTCAAGCACATACATGGATGAGCTCAAACAAGAAGGAGCCATGTTTTGGGCCTAAGGAGCCCGAGTCAAGTAGCGCATGAAATGCCTCTACCTTATAGGCTACTTCAAGAAAATCAGCTTAGAATTTTGGAAGTTTTGAAAACACTTATGCCCAGAAACTTTCGTGAAGCTTCCTAGCTTTTTTGCCTTTGAAGTGGGAGCGCTGTCCAGCCAGGTCATACTTATGTAAGGATACTCATCTCCAAATTCTTTGACTTTAAACTTTTGACACAAAGTCAGTTAAACATTTCTCAATTCTTTTCATGGGCTGTGGCGAGGAAGTTATTTGGATGGTTCTGAAACACTCGCTTAACAAAAAAGTGTGTTCCTGAGAATTGACGACAGACTAGTTTGACTCAAGCTGTGATTTTTGCTGAGTCTTATGCCTGTACGTCTGCCGGTCGTGGAGCCACGTCATGTCTCTTGTCACTCATTTTGGAAAATCTAATCTGTTGGCTTTGGACGCGCCCATTTTGAATCGCACGATTGACAGAGACTCAAGCATCCAAAGACATGTTGTATGTCCTCCTAATATGCCTGTATCTAAGAATCCTGTAAAGTGCAAGGCGTGTATCAAGAACGTGCCACTTGACCTGCAAAGTGTCACTCCCAGCCGTATTCAATTCTCTCCTATGGATTGATCTATCAAAAAAAGTCGCCCGAGGAGTGTGCACATCATCTTGAGAAGCTGTCAACCAGCGGCCTCCTCCACGCCAGCACCCAAGAGGCTAGCCTCCCCCCCCCCCCAGGTGCATTTCTTGCATCCTTGGATGCAAGTTATGCAGCACACGCCGTGTGTGCTTTCATGTCTACATATGATCAGTAGCCCAATCATATTGTGTTGCTTTTGGTGGTTTCCTCAAACATGGCACTAGTGTTGTATGAGCGGCCGGACCTAACTGGCCAGCATCACTTGTATGATTGTGTGCTCCCGGGATCACAAAGCCGCAGGCCACATGTAGAAGGATGCTTCCACAGGTGCATCCCAACCCTCTTTTTTGGACAAGCCTGTCTCTTTGTTGGATAACCCCGCCTACCTATGCCGAGAAAGCCAAGCCAAAGGTGGATTGAAATCGTCCCACCTGAGTCCCGTGCTCCTGTTACCGGTCTCTGTAAAGGTGTCCTCCGGATCCACGCTAGCCCTGGCAACAACAATACAGCACATGACATTCGCGTTGAAAAATGTTGTGAGAGTGGTGTTGTGCTGTTTCCAGCAACAGCAGCAGCAGCGGTGGCAGCAACAATGATGAGATC
>SZWC01012364.1:39733-57595 GCA_023375785.1 Penium margaritaceum | reverse complement strand
TCATTGCGCACGATAGCCACATTATTCTCGTAGTATTGACAGTTTTGATACTTGCTATACCATGCCTAGTATGCCTGTACTTTGATCATCCCCTCTGACCATTTTGACTCATGATATGATGCGTCAATGTCGACCACACATTGTATAATACTGTAGTCATGATGAGTGAAACGTGCCCTCTTTGGCGGTCAATGCACACGATAGCCACGCGGTGCCTGTAATCATTAAGGATTTCAATACCTTGCTAGCACATGCATGGTATGCCTAAACTTTGATTGTGTCCTATGACCATTTCAGACTTGTGCTATGATTTGTTTAGGTTGACCACACATGGTGTAATGTTATGGTCATGTTCAGTAACATTTTGTTCATTATAGTCAGCACTTGTGCACAAAAGCCACACCCTTCCACTAGCTATTGAAGTAATTCATACTTTCTAGCCCATGCCTACTATGCATGTGCTATGATTGCTCCCTCTGGAAGCTTCTTAATCATGCTATGATTTCTCATAATCGACCACAAGTAGTCTAATGTTGCTTTTATGGTCAGTGACATATGCCCACTTCGGCTGCTCATTGAGCGGGATAGCCACACCGTGTTACTAGTTATTTGTTTTTTCTATACTTGCTAGCCCATGTCTGCTGAAAAGTTTTGATCTGCAACCCCGAGTGTGACACTAGGAGGTGCCGATAAGCTGCCAGGGAGAGAAGAATAAGAGTATTTGGATCTATAGGCTTAAGGATAGCTCCACATCTGAATCACCAATTTTGGACAGGTAACAAAGGAGATATGAGCTTCCAAATTTGGGTGTGCACGGTGTCTCGAGGAGCTAGCCGCAATTTGACTGTGAGTAGAAAATCCACTACAGTGAGTAACAAAAGTACATCTGGCAAGTTATCCCAAGAAGACTGCCGAGTCATCCATTGGATAAGATGCACCAGATTCAGTAGTTCAAGTTGTTACGTGGGGGGTTAGCCAAAATCCTGCCTCGGAGTCCGCGACTCACTAGTAGTTTCTTACTCATGGACTTCGTCAAAATTTTGACTGCAGGTCCGCGGACAGGATTCAAACCCCGTCAAACCATATCATCAAACTCAACACAAATGCGATCAAGTTTCATCAAAACAGTGCAGAGGAACCCCCCATCACGTGAAAGGGGATCTGCACCTCCGGAAAGGTGTTTTGCACATGCAGGAAGGCTCCACGGCTTGTGGGCACCATGGAGGTGTTAGGCGTTTCTGTGGGGATTGAGGTCTGTACATTGGCAAGCATAACCTGGACTATGCTTGGCCAAATTGTACACGTTTAGTTGCGATGGAAAGCTCGTGACTAGCCCTATAAATCTTGAATCATGTCTACGTTAAAAAAAAAAGCAAAGAATTGTGTTATTCCCTTCATAAAACTGACTGTCTCTAGGTTCCTGCTCAAATAGTGTGAGGCGACGAGAAATCTTGGTCTCAGATTCGCCCAAAAGGAAGAAGTGAACCACAAGAGAAGTTCAGAAAAATTGCCACAACATCGCTTCTGAAGATACCTATGATTCTTACACGAAAAATGCCTCCTCTGATTATTTGTCGCTCATCCTATGATGTATCAAAGGTAACTAGACATGGTGCTTTTTTCGTTTTGTTCAGTGACATATGCCAACTTTGGCTGGTCAATACGCACAACAGCCACACCATGCCACTAATTGTTGAAGCTTCTGGAACTTGCCAACACATGCCTTGTATGCCTAAACTTTTTTGTGCCCGATCTGACCATTTACGACTAATGCTATGACTTGCAAACATCGACCACACATGGTGTAACATTGTGGTCATGGTAAGTAGTAACAACCAACTTTGGCTGGTCATCGCGCACAAAAGCCACATCACGCCATACTGTTTGAATTTCTTCATAATTGCTATTCCATACCTAGTATTCTTGCACCGTGGTTTATCAAAGTTGACAACACATTGTGTAGTGTTGTGGTCATGGTCAGTGACATATGCCCCTCGACTGGTCATTGTGCATGATAGCCATATTGTGCCACTAGTTATTGAAGATTTTGATAGCTTAGAGCACATGCCTCGAATGTCTAAGAATTGGTTGTCCCTTCTGACCGTTTCTGAATCAAACTATGATTTGTAAACACTGGCCATATCTAACTGAATGTTGAGGCCGAGGTCAGTGGCATATGCAAACTTGTTTTGGTTGGTGCGCACGATAGCCACATCATGCGACTAGTTATTGAATGTTTATACACTTACTAGACCTAAGATTCATGGACTTTGGTTGTCCTACTTGAACATTTGTGACTCAACCCATGGCTTGTCAAAGTTAACCACACATGGTAAAATGTTGTGGTCATGATCAATAACATCAATCTACCTTGGCTGGTCACTGTGCACAAAAGCAACATAGTTTCACTGGTCTTTTAATGTCTCTATACTAGTCAGACCATGCCTGGTATGCCTGCGCTATGGTTTGCTCCTCTAACCATTTGTTTATCTTGCTGTAGTTTTCCAGAGTTTATCATACATGGTTTTATGTTGTGGTCATGGTAAGTAACACATGCCACCTTCGGTTGGTCATTGCATAGTGGCACTACGTGGCGCAATGCCACGTAGTGCCACTATGCATGGACTATCAAGTGTTTTTACACTTGATAGTCCATGAATAGTATTCATACACTTTGATAACGCCCTCTTTCCACTTCTGGCCCTGCCATGGATAGTCAAAGATGACCACAAATGGTGTAATCTTGTGGTCATGGTCTGTGACATATGCCTCATTTGGTTGGTCATTGTGCATGATAGCCACACCATGCCAAAAAACATTCATGGGCTTGTTATTTTCTAGTCCATGCCTGGCATTTTCAGACTTTGATTGCTCCTTCTAATGAATTTGGACGCATGCTATGACTCAAAGTAAAATGTTGTGGTCATGGTCAGCGACATAACCCACGTGGTTCGCCATTGTGCACAGTAGCAACACTATGCCAATAGTTACTGAGGAATTTGACAATTGCTATCCTATTCCTAGTATGCATGTAGTACTGTTTCCTCCACCAACTGTCTTTGAATAATGCTATTATTTGTCAAGTTTTACCACACATGATATCATGTTGCTGCCATATTCAGTGACATGTATCCAAGTTGGCCGATCGTTGCTCATGATAGCTACACCGTGCCCCTATTTTACGAAGGCTCTTGTACTCTCTAGTAAACTTTCAGTGAGTAAAATATAATCATTGACTAGTGGCACGGTGTGGCTGTTGTGCGTAATGAACGGCAAAAGTAGGAATATGACATTCACCATTGAGCACAACATTACACCATGTGTGATGAAGTTTTACTGCTCATGGGACGAGTCGGTAACAATCAGAAAGGGAAAATCAAAATGCAGTGATTTTAGGCATGGGAAAAAATGCATTATTCCAATAAAACTCTAGTGGTAAATGGAGGCAGTTGTGCACAATGGCCGGCAAACTTGGGCAAGTGAAACTGACCACGACCACAACATTACACCATGAGTAGTCAGTTATGACAGTTCAAATCACGAATCAGAAATGGACATAGATGGAAAACAAAGTTTAATGATACAAGGCATGGACTAGTAGTAGTGTAAACATTCAAAGTGATGGTGGCACGGTGTGCCTATCATGCGCAATGACCGGCCGACATTGGCATAGATCACTTACCGTAACCACAACATTACACCATGTGTGGTCAACTCAAACCATTAGTAGCATGAGCAAGAGGTAGTCAGAAAGGAAAGCAAAATTAAGAAATTACATCATCATCAATGGCAAGAGACAAAACCTCCCTGTGATCAAGCAACCCACGATTTATTGTTGGCTACAGGTAGCAATAGAGGAGGAAGGAGCAGAGGGAGTTACAACGGTCACAAAGCGATGCACGCATCCGATATCACTAGACATGGCCAAGCAGTACCTACAACGCAAAGCACGAGTATGAGGAGTCTAGGGAATAAAGGGAAGCAAAAGACTTCACACCAGCAGATGCAACAACATCAGCCTCATCGGCTTGAACACCAGAGACATTTGCAACGATTGTGGAGGAGTTTGCATCTCTTGTTAGGGAGTTTGAAAGGATTTTCCTTCATAAGCTGGCTCAAGAGTTACCTTTGTAATGCAACATCCATTATCAGACAGAACTGAAACTGAGAAGCACACCAGCGGTCAATGAGACCTCTCCGATGAGCAACCGTGAGCTGACCGAGGTGAAAAAAATCTTGGGCGAGATTCTCAGTTCATCAGGCTATCCACATCACCATACGTCTCGCTCATGATTTCCCTGAACAACGAGACCAAAGAGATGCTAATATGTGTGCATTACATGACATTGAACAACATCACCATCAAGAACCGTTGTCCCCTTCTGCAAGCAGATGAACTTTTCGACCAGCTCCGAAGGACAAGATTTTTCACCAAGATCAAAATGCGTAGTGGCTGTCACCAGATTCTCGTATCCAATTACTTCTTAAAAAACATGACTTTCTGCACCAGATACATACACTTCGAGTTCATAGTTCTGCTGTTTGGGCTCACAATTGCTCCTACAACACTTACAGTGGCCATGAACAATGTTTTTTTGCCTTATGCCAACAACTTGTTCGTTTTATATCTTAATGACATCCTTGTGTATGGCTCCAACCGAGAGGAGCATAGTGAACACCTCCACGAATTTCTCAGGAATTTACAAAGGGATGAATTCCATAGAAAACTCTCTAAGTGCACAAATTTTCATCCTTTGATCATGTTCTTGGGCCTCAATATCAGCGGCGGGAGCATAACCATCCTTCCAAAGGAATTGGAGGCTATTGTTGTTTGGCTGACGTGAACAATAGTTTGGGACGTTCAAGTACTTCTGGAATTAGTCAAATGCTATAGTCGATGAAGTATGGGTTGGGAATAAGAAGATAGCAAGGGAACCAGCGTTTAACTCTTCAATAGATGGTCTTACCTTGGGGCCAGCCTTATGATTGGCACATCCAGTTATGGACTACGTTGTGGCTAGTGACACATATGATTTAGCCATTGGACCATCGTCCTCCAAGACAACAGTGGTGGAGAACGACCGGTCGTGTGTATGTTGAATAAACTATGCAAAATGGAGCTAAACTACATGGAAAAAATACAAGATATGCTGATGGCTGTACATGCATTCAAGATATGGCAGTGCTACCTAGAACATCGATGATCTGTTGTCCATACCAATCATCATGCACTCAAATATCTCAAAACTCAGCCAAATTTGAGTTGTTGACAAATTTGATGAATGCAGTCCGTCGAGTCTAAGCACAGGCCCGGAATATGCTCCCATTCAAATGTGCTCCCATTCAACAAAGAGACTAGATTGTCAAGATCAGCACGTTACTTGTCGAATGACACCCGTGCCCCACGAGGCAGGTAGCATAAGACCAAGCTTTGGCTTGACGATCCGTACTGGCGATGAAGATTTCGTCGCCAAGTCGCCGTACCACCTAATGATGAGTTATGTAGAATGCATGTAGAGGAGTGCCACGCCACCGGTCCAGGTGGAAATTTCTGTGAGGAAAAGACGCTATAGAAATTGGCAAAGTAATACTAGTGGGACCGCATGTTGACCAACATGGCGGCATTCTACAAGTCGTGCAACACTTGTTAGCACCAAGAATCTTGTCGCACAAGGCCACGAGAAGTACCCTAATCTCTCCCTGTTGCAACGGAGCCATGGGTCAACATTGGCATGGACTTCATCATGGGGGATCTCACCAATCTGCAAGACTACAAAGCCATCTTTGTTGTGATGGACAGGTCTTCAAAATATTGCACGCCATTATGCTGTCGACAACCTTGATCAGTGAGGGAAGAGTAAAACTATTTACAATCACCATGTGGCTGCACGACATGCCACATTCTATCACCAGCAGTGTAGATGGTAATTTCATCAGTCGTTGTTTCACATGAACTGATGACCCGCCATGGTAGTCAGATCTAGCTATCAACAATGCTCCATCCTCAAACCGACGGGAAGTTAAAGCGGAACAATTAGATGCTAGAACAACTCCTCTAAACTTTATGCAAGCCTCACAGGACTGATTCAATGACAAAACTCCCGACCGCCAAGCTCACATATGTTTTGACGACTTCCACAATGGGGAAAACGTCTTTCAAAGAGGTCAGTAACGATCTTCTTCCCAAAGCGGTAGGAATACAAAGCCAAAGCAACATTTACATAGTTAACATCAATTGCCGCAACTTTGCCTGTGTTTGGGAGGAATAATGATGAATCCTCACAAAGAAGAAAGTTGCAATGAAGCAAGTAGCAAATCACCATCATACTACGAACATCTCTAGTATTGGTGATTACAAACTATAACACACTGCCCATCTTTCCTCGCATGACTGTGTGCAATACAACTCTGTGGCCAGGATGTAACTGACGATAGTCACAACGGACACGTATGGAGGAAGCAAGAGACATCAATGTAGAATGAAGAAACCTACTGGGTCAAACTCACTAGTCGACTCCACTCGTCGGCTGATGAGTTGGAGCTCGCCGACATTCTCTCAAAGTTACACGAGCATACACCTCTCATGTCCCACATACCCACAAACGGAGTTTAGACCCACACTATGCTTGTCTAAACTAACAACAATTCACACGCAGGACGAAACTAGGTTACCTTGCCTCTGTAGTTCACACACAAACAAGAAAAATATTGGATTGTCTGGAGACAGGATGTGACCACTCCAGGAGGGCAGCCAGCATGTGCAGTGATGGTGGGAGAGCATCCCGTGGCTGGTTACAGCTGCTCGGCAGCTGCCGACTTTTTAGCTACTGAGCTAACCACCTCTGGCAGAGAAGCCGTGAAACCGAAAAGCTCACGAAGGTTTTTAGGCCTTCTTCCTTTGTTGACATGTGTCATGCACCCCAAAATTAATCAGGCATACACTTCACCTTCAAGAGTACTAACGCCTTAGCATTACATCTCAAGAAGAGCTCAAGTCGTCAATACGCAAGATAGCATCAAGCAAGGGTTCTTGATCAGCATGCAAGACGAGTCATTTTATAGCTATCTGTCCAGTCCTAGAACTCAAAATCACANAGCCGTGAAACCGAAAAGCTCACGAAGGTTTTTAGGCCTTCTTCCTTTGTTGACATGTGTCATGCACCCCAAAATTAATCAGGCATACACTTCACCTTCAAGAGTACTAACGCCTTAGCATTACATCTCAAGAAGAGCTCAAGTCGTCAATACGCAAGATAGCATCAAGCAAGGGTTCTTGATCAGCATGCAAGACGAGTCATTTTATAGCTATCTGTCCAGTCCTAGAACTCAAAATCACATTCCTGGGAAGTGGCCTGAACCAGCCACGTCACCAATAGACATGCACTGTGGACTTGACACATAAGCATCCTAGTGTCAAGGTGACAGACCAACCATGTAGCGTCCAAGAAGCTACGGAATTTCTTTCTTGGAAGCTTCCACACCAAGCAAGATATGCATGGGGCCACGATTGAACTCATGACCTCTCACTTGGTCAAATCAACAAAATGGCCAAGGTAACCACTCACCCACATGGTGTACTCACAAGTCATACATCACAAGAGACAGAGCATAGTTGAGTCACACTACAACGGATCTAGGGGTCATACCTCCACAAGGGGCAAAGCATTCCTGATCCATCCTACAACACTGAACAAGGGGCAAAAACATTCAAAAAATCTCTCCCTTGCACCTAGCGTCAGTGACCATCATCATTCGTCATCACCTGCGTTGACCATGCCAATACCTTGCCTGCCCGCCTGGTGGAGATCCTTGTTCAGTGGCTTTGTAAGCATGTCAGCCCGGTTGAGCTTGGTACCGACATACTCAAGCTCCACTGTCTGCTTGTAGACCAAGTCTCGAGCGTAGTGGTAGCGGATCTCGATGTGCTTTGTGCGCCTGGACAGGACGGGGTTCTTTGACATATCAATGGCGCTCATGTTGTCAATCTTGATGACCGTCGCTGTTGCCTGTGGTGCCTTCATCTTAGATAGCAAGCTTCGTAGCCACTGCATCTCTTTACACACCTCAGCCAAGGCGATGTACTCAGCTTCAGCTGTTAACAGAGAGACACATTCTTGCTTGCGACTTGCCCAACTGACTGCACCTCCATTCAACATACACACAAAGCCGGAGGTAGATTTTCTGTCATTTACATTCCCTCCCCAATCAGCATCAGTGTAGCACATGAGACGGAGTGATGCGGATCCAGCAATGCCTCCAAACTGGAGCCCCACGTGCCGCGTCCCCTGAAGGTAGCGCATGATGCGCTTCACGGCCTGCCAGTGAAGTGGACCGGGATTGGCCACAAACCAGCTCACCTGCCCAACAGCATGGGCTATATCTAGTCGGGTGGCGACCATGGCATACATCAGACTGCCCACTGCAGACTGATATGGGATGCCCAGCATGTCAGTTTTCTCCGCTTCGTTGGATGGGGACATGGAGGTGGAGAGTTTGCACTCCGAGCTCATGGGTGTGCTGGCAGGATTACAATCTGCCATGTTGTATCATTTGAGGATGGAGTCAATGTATTTTGTCTGATTTAGGCTGATGGTACCTGCTGCTCTGTCACGCTTAATGGAAATTCCAAGATAGAAGTCAAGGGGACCCATATCCTTCATCTCGAATCTGCTACTCAGCTGCCCCTTGAGATCGTCTACCAGCTGCGTCGAAGAGGAGCATAGAATCAGGTCATCAACGTACAAGGCGACCAACATAGTCCCTTTGTCACTCTCATGCACGTACATGCTAGGGTCATTATCGCAGTGCATGAAGGACTCCTTGGCCATGAGCGTGTCCATCTCCTGGTACCAAAGTCTTGGTGCTTGTTTTAGCCCATAGAGTGCCTTCACCAATCTGCACACCTTGCCCTCAGGAGCATCAACCCCCTCCGGAACCTCCATCAATACCTCCTTGTCAAGTTTGCCGTAAAGGAAGGCTGTCTTGACATCCATCTGGTGGACCTCCATGTTCTCAGCAGCAGCAATGGCGAGTATTGATCGGATGGAGGCAAACGTCACAACTGGAGCAAAGGTCTCATCGTACTCTGCGCCAGGCCGTTGGGAGAACCCCTTTGCTACCACCCGTGCCTTGTACTTGTCTATCTTGCCATCCTGTTTCTTTTTTGCTTTCAGCACCCACTTGGACCCCACAAAGTGAGCCCCGGCAGGTCTGTCCACTAGTACCCATGTCCCATTCTCTTCAATGGAGCTGAGTTCACTGTGAATTGTTTTGTCCCACTCTGCTTTGTGAGGCCGAGTGAGTGCCTCTACGACAGACGTTGGCTCCTCTTGAACCAAGAATGAATAGTTGAAGCCTGTCCATTCACCCGTATCTACGTCGTAATGCTGCCAAAGTAATTTGAGGCGTGAACTGCTCCTTGAACCTGCTGGCTGGTGCTGTTGATGTGGAGGCTGGAGGGCTGGTTCGTCGTTGATGATGGGAGAGGCAACCTCCTCATGTTCTGGAGGATCGGATACGTCGGAATCAGAGTCTGATTCCTCCGATTCATCCTCATGAGCTCCTCTCCCTGTTGCACCACCTATCCCATGCCATTGTGCTGGTGCTTTGTCTCCCTCTTCAAGGAGAGTGAGCCACTCTCCCTGTTTTGGAGTGTTCTCGATTTCGAGATGCTCTCCCTTACTCAGAGACATTTTGTGGAAATCCACGTATTTGCTGCGGATGACCTTCTTGGCTCCTTGGTCCCACAGTCGATAAGCTTTTTGGGCGGTGTCATAGCTGATGAAAATGCACTTTTGTGCTCTTGCATCGAGCTTTCCAGGGCCCTCACCGGCCTGGACCTTGGCAAACCCGGTGCAACCGAACACCTTGAGATGGGAGGCGTCCGGCTTCCTGCCTGACCATGCTTCTTGAGGTGTCTTCAACTGCTATGTCTGGTTCTTCTTGCCTCTCCTTCGCAGAGCTGCCACAGGTCTGAGGTTCACAAGGTAGGTAGCGTACGTGCTGCTTCAGCCCAGAACCTAGGAGGAAGCTTGGTGTTTAAGAGCATGCACCTTGTCATGCCTAGGAGCGTCTGGTTCATCCTCTCTGGTACGCCGTTGCTTTGAGGTGAGTAGGGCGTAGTTTTCTGGTGTTCAATGCCCTGTGTCTTGAGCCACTCTCTGCAAGCTTCGTACTCTCCCCCATTGTCCGTCCTGAATACCTTCACCTCCTTTCCACTCTGTCGCTCAACCATAGCGACAAAGGCCTGCAGATTCTCCTTCATCTCACTTTTCTTTTTGAGAAAGTATATCCAGACTTTGCGGTTGTTGTCACCAATGCATGTGAGGAAATATCTGCTACCTCCATTTGACGGTATGCAAAAGGAACACATACGTCAGAGTGGACGAGATCAGGAGGTGCGAGAGCACATGTGCCATTGCGCTTGAAGGGTTTCCATTTTGCATTTCCTTGAAGGCATGGCTCACACATGATCTCCGCTGCCTCCACCTCATCACCTAGGTCCATCCCACGCGCTAGCTCTTGCTTTCCCATGAGCTCCAATGTACGATGAGCCACGTGCCCAAAGCGCCTGTGCCACAGGTTTTTGGAGGATGCGCACAGGCTAGCATGAACAGCCCCGGTGGCTGCATTTGCTTGTGGTTTTGTTGCGGAAATCATCTGATGCCACTGCTTCCGCTGCTCCAACATGTCCTTCCTCATCTGAGTCTGCATCGCTACTCTCCTTATCATCACTCTCGACCAAAGATTCATCTGTTGAAGTTGTCGTTTTGGTCTGCACGACGTAGAGTCCATCAACACGAGGAACCTGTGCGACAACCTTCTTGGCAAAGTAGGAGATGTTGATGTCCTTGGTAGGAACTATCACCGCTTCCTTCTCTGTAAAGACCACTGTCATTCCATGGTCAGTTATCTTAGCGATGGAGAGCAGGTTGGCTATGAAGGAGGGCAAGTAGACCACCCCCTCTAGCTTGAGGTCGGAATCTCCACCGTTGACACCCACTGTGACCAGCTTGTCACCAATCCCCTCAGCTGTCTCAACCTTGCCGTTGGCGACTCTGAAGTTCTTGTTACGTGGAGCAAGAGAGATGAAGTCTCTCTTCTCATAAGTGGTGTCCTCGTTTGTGCCCGAGTCAAGGCCGTAGGCTCCTAGCCTGAGTATCGCCCTCCCTTTGTTTGAGGCACACTCAGCCATCAAGCTTGTGGGATCCTTCCCACCATTTCCCCCTTGCCATTCATCCCCGTCTCCTCCCTCTCTCTTGGGTGCACGGCACTCTCGAGCCCAGTGTCCAGCCTTGCCATCGTTGTGGCAGTTTCCTTGGCGCTTTGCACCCCTTCCACTGTTGCTAGTGCTATTGTTTCCCTTGTACCCAGAGGAGGAGGTATTGTGGAAGGTACCGCTGCTCCGTGAGGCAAGGGCAGCCATGTTTGCTTCACTACTGCTACGACGCATGGCTTCATTCCTCAAATACTCAGAGACGGTGGTGTAGGAAACTAGATCTTCAGTCCACCCTCCAATCACCATTATCATGGGGCCCCAACTATCCGGCAGCGTCATCAAAAAAATCATGGCCTGCATGTCGGATTTCAGGTCCCACCCCATGCCGGTGGCTTGTTGCAAGAGCGTCTCAAACTTCTGCATAAAGGCAAAGACATCCTCCCCTTCACCAAGCCTCATGCTGATGAGGTTTTGTAGAATGAAGAGACGGTTGGCAAGTGAGGAGGATTGAAACACCTTGCCGAGTTTGGCATATGCCGCGACTGCCACTGTACAACCGCTAATGTGTGAAAGGACTGAGGGTTGTATGGAGGACACAAGAATGGTGAGAGCCTTCTTGTTGATCTTGACCCATGCCACAAGGTCAGCACCCTCCTCCTTTGGTGCTGGGATAGTTCCTTCAAAATATCCTAGCAGATCTCTGTCATCCATGATGATCTCAAACTGCCACTTCCAGAGTACAAACCCCTCTCCATCAAACTTGAGGATGGGCGAATGATTCCCTAGTTCCCCTGTCCCTGCCATCCCTACAACTACAACTGCTACAGCTACTGCACTTGTTTTTTATGCCGATGAACCTGTGTTTGAGGCCGCTGTAGGCTGTTGGTGAGAAGAGGAAACTGCTTCCCCTGTTCCCGTTGGCCGTTACAAGTAGATATAGGCTGATGTAGGCTGATGTCAGCTCCCAAGGTAGAAAGGTGCATATGTGTTGCATTCCCCTCCTACTGATGTTGCCCTGCAAACAGAGAAGTTGGGTGAGAGCAAAGGCTTCGCTACTGTTGCCGCGGCTACCGCTGCGGCTGCGGACAGTGGCTGCACTCGCTGCAGCCGCCACGCGCTGCTGTAGCTGCTGCTACAACGCTGCTGCTGACGTTGCTGCTGCTGGCACGGTGGCAACACCGCTCCTACGGTCTCACCTGATGGGTGCGGGCTGCGTCGATGGCGACCGGCTGTCTTCGACAGGCCCTAGTGGATCAGCTGCAACGGTGACTCTCACTGCTGCTAATCTGTTGCGTCTCTGCTGCGCAGCTCAGTGAGAACTGTCTCACTGCTCTGATACCATGAGAAAATGCAAGGAAGCTTCCTAACAACACTCCCGTTGACCAGGCGTCAGTGCCTGATCAAACGGTGACGACAGTCACAAGTCGTGCACGCAACGACAAGAGTTTGGCTAGGGGACACAAGGCAAAGTGTCTGAATGCTTCAATAGCATTTGCAGAGAGAAATGACAAATGACATGTCCATGGCATAAATACTTGCCAAGGCGCACAGCGGGTGTCGCACGCGGCGGTCGAAGAGGTGTCCTAAAACCGGCCCAAAAAAATTGTTTTGGCCATAACTCTGCGCACACATGTCAGAATGTACGCCGTCTGAACCTAGACGTGCAGGATCACAAGACGGACGCTACGACTGGTCACATGCATGCATCCATCATGAGACGGTGGACACGCAATGCAAAAACATGCAAATCGGGCTCATGGCCAGTCCGCTGGAAAGACTCCTGCAAGCTGCAGAAAAAACAACAGGGAGTCTCGACAGTGTCCGTGGTTCTGGAACGGTAGTCGGCCAGCTCCATGCTGGTAGTCCGCCGCCAGTCGTCGCACTGGTGTCACCAGGGCCCGCCTCAGGGATCTGCACATGGACACAGCCGAGTGGTCACAGTAGACTGTACAAGAACGTCACAAATCACAACACTTGTGGCTCGTTACAGTTGGTCGATTGTTGCCGAAATCGTGTTTGCTTCTTCGTCTTCCGTGCCATCTGGCTCATGAGGATTCTGCAAGGCAACAGGTGTGAGCCGAGAGTTCACAGTAAGTTGTATGTCTTACCCAACCTATTCAACATCAAACGGCGTGAAAAAGACGTCAAGAAACTCAAACATGGGCCTCATGAGGATATTCTTGAACATCAACATCGTGTGAATATGATGGAATGTGTCAAGTGGCATGGTTGCGATGTCGGACAAAACAGGTGGGAACCGTATGATAACCTTCATGTTGTCGATCATATGATCAACTACTAGAGGCACCACAACCCTGTGCAAGTCAATGCATCCCGACGTTTCTTATAAAGGGGGGGCAGGGAGAGGGGTGGAGGGGAGGCTTTACGTCCTCGACATACACGAGCACTTAAGTTGTGCGAGTGGGCACTTTTGTTATTACATTTGTGGCCCACTATGCGTCGAAGTAAAAAAGTGTCCACCATTTGGCTGAGGGCATTTCGGCAACTTGCTTCGACCTCTAGTGTCTTGTGCTAGAATGTCCGGACAAGAAACTACTTTCCATAATGGTCCAAAAGATGTTTGCGAGTTGTATTGAAGTTTCGATGATTTTTGGTCGAATTATTGAAGGTGCTGCGCGTTTAGAAAGATGTGCATCAATACTCTTGAAGCCCAGTGTCTTCTCAATGGTGTTGTCGGAGTGTCCACTCACAACGAGGCATCGCATGTGTCACTCGGCTCGAGTGCCCACGGCCTTGCCATAGGCCTCATTCTGATTCTCACTATTGTAAACATGCGCCCGAGAGATCTGAAACATGTCATCGAAGCACATTTACTTATAAAGACAAAGTATGTAAGTGCCCCGATTCCTCAATCTGTTTTTGTGCTCCGAATCCCATGTGTTGGTTTTTTTGGGTCCCTTAACCAAATCTATCCCTAGGAACCATCCATGTTTCACTTGGCGTACCACTATTGTCTCTCGCTTAGCGGTTGTCATGAAAGTAAACGTGAAAGCGATGCAAGGTTACACAGGCGTCCCATTTCCCAAATCATTCCTGCTTCAACACCTCTTTCCTTTGGTCCCTTGGAAAGTGTTCCCGTGCAAGACTACCTGGAAACTGCTTACAGATTGTTTTTTTAAGTAACATTCTCACAATCATAACGATAAAAATCTTTTCCCATTGGGTACATTTTTGAAAGGTAGATCGATTTGTGGGCCAGCCACGTGAAATTCATATTCTTCCGTGAGAAAGTTTTGTGGTCGTTTCTGCCGGCTCCCGTTACTTCGACGACATTGCTGCGCTGTGAAAAAAGACGCTGCGCCTGGAGCGCTCATGGGCCCTCTGAGGCGTACTCGTCTGAACGGATTGCAGCCGCCCATGATTGACTCGCATGCCAGGTTTTCGCGAGAACCCGTTCCACTTTCTTCTCGCGTGGAAATCACTTTTTGGGAGCCGGATGAGAGGCTTGTCCAGTTCGTTGACTATGGCAAACTTTACTGTGACTGGTTTTGAATGTCTTTGTTTTGTCTGCAAGACGGTAGCAGCAATCGTGATGCCTTTCGGGGTACGACACCTGAAGCTTTGGGTTTGCTCACGAGGTACGAAAATGACAAGCATTTCCCGGAAATGTGAGTTGAAAGTGCTTCATGCAAATGCTGTTTTGGAAGAGGTGGCAATGCTGCAACGTAGGTCATGGCTTCTGGCTAGGTTCGATCGTCCAAGGCAACGGAGCCAGTTTGTGTTGAGACTACATGGACGATTGAAACATCGAAAGACCTGTGCTGAGAGTCGCAAACCCTCAGTATTACCAGAGCACCGCACAACGGGCTGAGTTGCAAGCCACGAAATGTTCTGAGCGAGCCACCGCACCCGACATCCCTCCAGTCGTATCGACAGGTCAGCCCGTGAGTGCGCCAGTAAGCGTCACTCTAACGCGTCCTTGCGACGTGATCTGTGGCTCAGTGCCAATGTCCCCTTTTCTCGAAACATAATCCCCTTTCGTTTTGGCAATCTAGCTTGAGAAAGTCGGTAGCCTGGTCTTCTCAGACCTGTGTCTCGGATATCCCCGGCTCGCTTGCTTGTCCCTTTCGGCATTAGAAATGTCTGTCCAATTTTCAACATTTGAAACACATCTATCGAGTCTTGTAGATTTGAAGGACAAATCTATACTCCCCTCAAAAGCACCAGAGAAACGACACATACGTTCTGATCATGAGGGTTGTGTCATTATTAATTAATATTTTAATAAAGAGATAAAAATTTTATTAGAGTTTCTGTGATAATAATTTGAATTTTTGAAAAAGGAAGACAACAGTTCATGATTATGATCAATTAATATTCAATTAATAAAATTTATTAATTCATATGATTGTTTTTTTTTCAATTTTTTATTCTTTAAATTCATTTAAGATAATTATAAGAAGAAAATTCCCTGTATGCAATAGAATAGTCCATGATTGACCCATATTAGAGGATTACATAACTTAAACGTAACTATCAGGTAATTTTTTTATAAAATACATATAAAAATTAATTTTAATGAAAACCAATTCTTGGTTATGAATGTCTTTCTTTAAAGGCATACTAGTTCAAAAGTAAATAGGGGTGGTAACCGTGTTCAGTTTTGAAACGAAAAGAATTGATGTTTCATATGATTGCCTTGAAATCGTAGGGTGAGACCCATTTGCACTTGCACATGTGACCAAAGGTTGTTTTCATGTTTTCACCAATGAATAAGATGGAAAGAAAATGAAAGAAAAAGGAAAACCCCCCAGGAATTTCTTAGGCTGAAGTGGAGACGACAAATTCTGGGGTATGATTTTGAGGGAGAATATAGATCTGTATTAAGAAACTTATTTGTTATTTTAATCGTGTTTTTCATTTATGGTGCCAGTTTTGTCTGATCGAGCCGACTGGAGACATCTACGTCTGCTGCAAGCAGGAAGAGTAGAATGCGTCCATCTGCTCCATAGTACTGATGATTGCCAACGTTCAAATGCTAGAACATAACGAGGTCATGTAAGGCCCTGGTTTCTCAGTATGCCACGAGTCTGTCACGAGAAGGGCCACTTGAAGAGGCGAACCTCGTTTGTGTGAACAGTCAAAACGCCGGATTCAGTGTGCATCAGCGAGAACAGCACATCGCATTTCGGGCAAAATATTTACCTCTCGTAACGGCGGGTTCTGGTGCTAGTTTTCTAGCGTAGAAAACTAGCACCAGTCAACAACAATCGCCCAAACTATGCTGGGCCATGTATAGATGTAGACCGTACCCTCCGGCCGTCGCACGGACGACACAGCCCACTGCCACCTTGCCCCAGCGCCGACCAAGGACGACGCTGACGCTGCTTGCACACTCACTATCTAGGCCTTTGGCACCACGCCACGCCTGCCACTGGCCTCCACTGCCTGCAGGTCGCCACTTGTCCTCGCACTCGCACTGCCTTCCTCGCGTTCTGCGCTCTGTTGCACTCGCCGCACGGGACAAACCCGATTCCCGGCCAGCGTTTTCTTGCTCCGGGGCTGTCCATAATGTCGCGGTCCCCTCCCTTCTCAGGCACCCCGCAGTCCGGTTGGGCTTTCCCAGCCCGCTCTTCGAGTCGGCAGGGGCAAGGCAAGGCACTCTGGCACGAAGCGTGGTAGCAGGGGCGGTGCGTGCGCGAGAGATCGCTTTGTGGTTTTCCCTCGCTTCGTGCTGCTCGAATGAAGGACCACCATTGCTCTCCTCCCACCTTGCCCTCAGTGTTTCTGTAACTTCCTTGGTAGATCCCAGCTGATTTGTGCCACCTAAGTCGAGTTCCTGAACCTCCCCGCACGTCGCGAGCGAGCCGTGTAGCTAGTCCCACGGTCCATCGCTGTTCTGGGCGACGTCGCATTTCCTAAAAGCTTTGTCCCTCCATACTGACCCAAAGGTTCCAAGCGTAAGAGGCAGCACCGTCACAAACAACGCGCGCTGCGTTACTAGACACACCGCCCTCTCGCTAGCGCCTTCGCCAATCGTCCGAATTCTCTCGCAATCCCTTTCAGTGACGGACTCATTGCCTGAAGGACCTTCAGCGTTGAAAACAGTGGGAGCAACGCAGCCGACGGTGCGCCACATCATCCCACCTCGGCCCCTGGCGCCCCTCCTTGCCGCCATGCGTGGCCCCGGTGGTGGCGAGGACCCGCTACCGTACCACCACCACCACCTCCACCATCAACAACTCCACCAACAGCATCAGCCGCACCACCGCCAACAGCAACAGCAGCCGGCCTACCATGGCGCTGCCCACAATCCCCTGTCCCCCACCACTCCCACCACGCCCACCACCCCTATCTCCCCCACGAACCGCCGCTCGCCCGGGGACAAGCGCCCTGTCAGCAGCAACAGCCTCCGCAGGAAAAACAGCAGGACATTCACGCCGCCCCCGGAAGCCCGCCTGCAACTTCCCGGAAGCTGCGCGGAAGATGAGCAGATGGACTGCGTGGGGCCTCTTGTGCCCGTGGCCGACCACATCAAGGACGACCACGAGGCCCTGCTTGAGACGCTGCAGGTTGGCGGCAGCGTGGCGTGCTGAATCTGAACCCCCTCCTCTTGAGTTGCTTCAGTTCCCTCTTCCTGTCTCCTACTCTGCCTCTCTTTCTGTCTGTCTTTTGGTCTGTCC